>JASANF010001033.1:0-99935 GCA_030248245.1 Trissonchulus sp. WLG1_4 | reverse complement strand
ACTGTATTTGCTTTACAGAAAACATTAAAGCTAGTTTTCAGCTTGAATTTTCTTCCTGCTATCGTACCCTTTAAAAGCGTGATAATTGATCCTTATCTCCTTAACTTTTTAGTACTTTATATGTTAGTTATTCTCACTACATAACGTACATATGTACATAGCTTATGAATTGAGGTTAATTTTACAAAGAAGTCGGTGAAGGGAGAATTTGTTGATACTAAAGTCAATTTTATTAGTATTGACAGATGCATCACCGGGGTTGAATAAATTAATGTATAAAATTAAAAAAAACATTTTGAAATTTAACCAGGGAATAAGTTTTTAATTTAATCGCTTTCGATTCAAGCTGTCACAATTTTAACTGTAAGCTTAAGCATTGACTTTTGCAACATCAGGAAGCAAAAGGTCGAGGGCGTAGCCTGAGCAAATCTTCACACAAGGGTGCTTTGTGGGTTGAACCTTATGCTACTGTACATACGTATGTCGCTTCATTGTTCTATAAATCACTCTGCTAATATACAGTCCATATATATATTTCTGGTCTTTGCAACTCATACGAAGTTCTGATTATCTATTGCTTGGTTTATTCAAACACCTTTCTGACGTGCCGTAGCATTTTGTTTATCTCGTTTTTATTTGTCTTAGTTTTGTTGATCTTGGTGCTAGCGTATTTTCAGTGACGAAATAAGCTGACATAAATACTGATAAATTAATCACGGTTAGTCTGATTGTAGCGCGACGGTAGTGGACATTCGTTGGTTGCAACTGTTTTCAAAAGTGAATGATAGTGTCCCAGTCCCAATGTAATAAGATGGCTTGTCCTTTTATCTATTACGGTATGTTCGATTGTACTGCAGTCATTAAGTTGGTAGGTGTTTGCGGAAAGCAAAAGCTGTTGAGATTTGATGAATTTAGGCAAAAATTTTAAGTCAATTATATATAGATGTTGTTTGTTTTTCTGTTTGCCTTTCTATTTTTTGCTGACTTTGAACATTGCTTTACTTTTGAGCCGCGGTGTAATCGTAGGTTTACAGTTTCAAAATGATACTTATGATAGTGGATTTACTTTACAGCATTCGACCTAAATCATTTGCTACAGACTTTAAAGTCGAAGCGGAGTTGACGTCAGTTTTGACTCCGGAGTTTATAGCAAGTAAATTTGTTCGGTACTGTAGACTACATATGTATATATCCTTGATATTATGTTACTTTTACGGTGCGAAATGAGTTCCAAGCACCCAAGCACGAGAAAGTTTAGAATTCATTCATAACTAACTACTCAATTAATACATTTATATAATATTAATGAACATTTCCACAGCCATATTATTACTGTTAATGCGCAAACATTCTTTTTTAGGAAATAGTCTAGTCAGAAAAGAATGACATGGGTTAACCTTATGTAGTTCGGACCGTTAAGACACGTGCGCACTGCATTTTCGCCAACGTTTAGTCATTCATACGTGACAGTTTTTGTACAAATCCACTCTGATTTACAATTCTGCACTGGTAATAAACACTAGCGGACAAAACGAAGTTTCAATTTCAACTCAAAGAGCTGTTATAAATTTTCAAGTAGTTTCGCTTGCCACTGTTGCGTTATTCAAGGTTGTATGCTAAACAGGGGGAAAAATTGTTTTTGGATAAAAGGGGGTTTAGAATTTTGACGGGCTTTTTTATTTGTACTTTAAATTTAAATTCGGAATAAATTGTAAGCCAAATATGGTTGAATTTAGTGCAAATGCAGTGCACAAGGTTAACAACTGGCTTAAAAATAGAACTGACAATTACACTTTTACGTATTGTATAACAGCTAAAAGTTGTTAAAAATCTAACAAGTTTTTGTTCACATTTTTCATGCATTGCATGGTATTTTTTGAAATTTTATTAATTATTAAAAACTACATGTACCCCTTCGCAGAATACGTGTCAGCTTACAATGGCAACGTTTTCTGATCTGGCATGTTAAACTGTGCATATCAACCTTGAAACTCACAAGAGCGGCAGGATAGTAACAAATATTCGATACGTATAGTTAGACAATATGTACATGGTTTTACGTAGTCTTATATAAACAGTAGATATACAGTAATAATATACAACTGAATTGGCACGATAACGGCTTGTAACCATGTATGTAACAATGGGGTCTATGGGGGCTTGGCTATCGCTAACTAGCAGGATTTTGATAAATTCGCGTAGTCCCCCCTCTGTCGGTTCCCCCGCAATTTTTCTTGGCTGCGCATTATGTGCTTGTAACCCTAAATTGAGTTTTGCGACATTAATATAACCAGATTTCGTTTCACTGACAACTGAGTTACTGTGTTGAGTATAATAGTCAAGTTGTGAGCTTTGTTGCTAATATTAACTATGTAGTATTAAATACGCTTTCTGTGCGAACAGGTTAAACAGCATCCGACTACATTCACGTTTGATACGAACTTTTTAAAAATTTTTTAAAGCATAGTGGCGCAGAGATATGTACAGTACTGCAGTCGGTGTACCGTTAAGGCAGCAGTTTCGTTCCGTCCACAGTTTTTATCTAACCAAACAGTAGAAATCAGCTGCGTCCCATTGCCGCATTAACTGAAGTGAACAAACGCATTGAACCAAAGTGCGTTCCATTAGGTCCAGATTTTTGTAAAAATGTAAAGTATGTAACTCCAATTCTATGAGCCAATACAACACTGGTTATACAGTCTGGAAGCCTCAGTTGGAAAACCTAAACCTGAGCCTAGGCCTAAGCCTAAGCTTAAAATAAATAGTAAATCCTCAAAGCCTGGCCTATCTTTAAAACATGCTCGTTCACGAGAGATAGACATTTCAGTATGGTATTTTAGGATATGATCAAGTGTTTGCATTCTACAACTTACAATCAACGATATCGTGCATTTTAATAACTGTGCGGCAATAAAGAGGTAGTCAATTAGTGTGATGTCACAGAAATTGAAATATAATACAAGCAAGTCTGTCGTATGACCAAACTTGTTCGTATTATACCTCAATTTCTTATCAAAAGTAAAACTTGCCTATTAATTGCGCAAACATTGTTGTTGCGAGTGAGTTTTGACCAACAACAATGGTTTGCTGCAATTGACAGTGCAATGTTAAAGGTCGATGTCTTGCGCTCTTTCTTATTCACAAATTCGCAGTTCTCTAGAAATCGTCTCCCCATTGTTCGACCCAAGGCATTGCGCAGACATTTGAGTTTATTAGTCAAAAATAACCACCTCATATTATACACTACTATATGTTAACAATTTTTCATCTACTACATATAACTTTTACTACTCTGTGTTACATCTTTAATTGCCTGCGTGTGCTTCTTGTGGCATACTGTATTTTGCTTGTAGGGAGTTCATTAAGGGGGGGGGGGGTATACACAGGCAGTAAAATTTAAGTTAGTGTCCCCCTTAAACGAAAATAGTTTGGTCAAATATTACTTCAAAAGGTTAAAATTCACTTCAATTACCTCCTGTTGTGTATGCCCCCCCTGACCCCCATGATACTGTATACTGTATATATCTTGCTACTTAAGGCGGATGTTGCATGAACTGTAGTTTACACCCAGGCAGGTACTGTAATAAGCGCAACGCAGTAGTTTAGTAGTAATCTAATAAGTTATTGACTTGGGTATGTTTATTTAGAACGGTGTTTGGTACTGTGTAGAACTGTGACTTTTTGACATGATTTTTAGGTTTGCTCATTTTTCAAATATTTTAGTAGTCTTCTAATACTTCTTAATGCAACCCAGTGTAACTTTCTTAAAGTTTATCACTATCTATTATTGCCTTGTAAACCAAGCAGTTTTGTTATCACTAATTTTTAGTCAAACTTTAGTTTGTATTCTACATAACTCCTAACATCAAATGCTTATAAGACAACTTCAGTTAAACTTAAGCATTGCGGGACATAGCGGTAAGCCTATTATAAGTTGCACTGGGGTGTGTGTCTAGTTTAAGAAATGTCCATATCCGGAATGTCTAGTTCACATGTACTTTCTGTCTCCGTATTCGGACGCAGATATATGTAAGACAATACAGAACACTGCTACAAATCAACGATGCTTTATACGCCTTGGATACCGAAAATCGGCTTTTCCTACCGAAAACCGCTTATAGCGCAAATAGCGCTGGTAGCACTCACAAAAAGCAATACAGAGCAAATAGCGCCATTAGCACTCACAAAAAGCGCTGTAGCGCAAATAACGCTGTTTATTGTTCGACAGTGATTTAACTTTTAGCTAACGGACAAGAATGCAGACTTACGGATAAGTATGAACTAGGCGTAACAGTTAGAGTAATAGTCGGTAATTCGTATAGCTTTTTAACTAACTAATTCGTATAGCTTTCTAACTTCTATTTCGGTAACTACTGTCCAGCCGTATGTGCATAAGCTGAGTCAATTTGCTTAATTTGAGAACTGACAAAATATTCTTATTGTCCATTTGTAATGGTCTGTTCTTCAGATCAGAGAGTATATAACAGTTTCAAAAATGTCAACTCTTCTCAATTTGTTAACTGTCATGTTTACGACAATTAATTAATAAAAAGTGATGAGTTACTTCAAAATTCGAACACGAAAGCAGTGATTCTTTTTCAAAATTAATTTGCACATGTTTTGTCATGTCAAAAACTTACCCTCTACCGTAAGACATTATACTGACTTGTAAAAACTACAAGCTTTATGGTTGTTCAAAACACAGCTTTTACCTGCTTAGCCGTGTTATTTTTGAAATCGTGTTTTAACGATCGAACTTTGACTCAGAAACTTTGACTTTCTCGCTTCCCCTTATGTCTGCGTTTGTGTGCAGGGCGGTCTAACATCGACGTAGTCGCCTTAACACGTCTTCTTTCCTCTATTATTGTAGAAATTACTAGACGTTCACAGAATGTGTTTAACTTGAACCCAGTCTAACTCGAACATGTGATCGTATTTACCTAAACAGACGTTTTCTACGTTTCTAAGTACGTAATTTTTTACTATTTTTGTATTTTATTAAAAAACGTCTTGATTTTTTATTAGAGATACCTCTGGGCTTTAGAACCGTCTAACTAATCTTTTTGGATTGAGGCTGAGTCCAGCTACTTATGTATGTACAATACCAAGCTACTGCGCAGTTTAACGCTATACGTAATGTACAGTAAGTTAAAAACTAAACTAGTCATTATGATGAACGAATTTACACTTTTTTATTCAATTTCTAGTTTTGAGTTACTAAAACGGTCAAATTTTAAGCTGATTGTGATAGTTTTAAAGTTTAGAAAAAGATCAAAACGTGTTTCGTAACAACTACGAATTTTGAGGTTTACAAAAGTCAGCCTTATACGGAGGCGTTTTAATCGGTCATTTTCGCTAAATTTTTGCAATTTTTTCGTGAAGAATCAACCAAATTTTGTAGACAATTTGTTTTTTAATTTCTTTTTTCGTATTACTCATGTAAAAGGAAGGGGATGTGTGACTAGCTCAGTAAAATTATAAGGCCAGCGGGAACTGAGCTACATAATTAGGTTGGGGTCTGAAAAGATAGTTTTAATCACTAAACGGCATATCGAAAAACTGCATACTGTATCAAATACTGTTACATGACTTTGTTATGGAACTGACACTGTGTATGTTTGTCGTAGATGGTCATGTAGTTAGTTATTACATATATACACAGACCTATTGAAAAATCACACAGTTTATGACTGGGGCCGATTCCTAAGATGGATCAAACGGTTTGGATTAAAACTAGTTTGCCTACATAAATAACTTAACTTAGGTCAAGATAGACTTACAAAATTTTGTGCACGAGCACGAGGTGCTACAAATAGTTGCTATCGCAAATTTGGTATAAATTGATAAACGATGTTAATGAGTCATTGGCAAAACAAGTTTTAATCTAATCCGTTTAACCCGTTTTACTAAATGACCCATAGTCAAACTTATAACCTCGCGGTTGTGTAAAGCAATCATCATAACCGGTGTCACGGGCAAAAGTGTCCCCCCTGTCCACCCGGACACTTTTGCCTAGTCAAAACTGTCCGAGGGACACTTTTGCCTAGTCAAAACTGTCCGAGGGACACTTTTGCCTAGTCAAAACTGTCCGAGGGACACTTTTGCCTAGTCAAAAGTGTCCGGGGGACATTTTTGACTAGGCAAAAGTGTCCGGGGGGACACTTTTTTGGGGGGACAGTTTTGCCCGTGACACCGGACTAAATTTGACCAGGCTAATTGTTTGAAACAGTTTTCTTTTTCATTGTTAGTTTTTTTATTATTTTTTGTTTTTTTGTTTCAGACGTGCCAACCGAGCTGCCGCCGCTGACTCCCAGCACGGATCTGAAACTAATCGAGGGATTAAGGGCGGCGTTTTTTGGTTTCGAAAAGGAAAGGCACATTCACAATATTCCCAAAGGTATGTACGGTGACCGGTGGTACATTGACACTACTAACCCCTACTGTGGTTTCACCGTTTTTTACAGCGTTTCTCACCACAACTATGTCACAAGGTAACAGGGGTCGGTGTAGGGCAGTACATATGTTTTGAGGGGCTGATCCTCCCCCCACGGATGTTGGTTATGCTTAAAGTGGCAACCCTGACACTCTAGGGCTTTGTAACAGAGATGATCACCGCACCCGAGGGTGGACACGACAAAGTAATGGTATCTATCCGCGGGTTTCCTTCACGTTTATCTTACCTTCAGCGAGTGTATATATCTCGCCCATGCTCACAATGTATGTATGTCCATCGTTATGCCTTTACGGTGTTATCATATTCACATTACAGGTTTGTTGCAGTTTTAGAAGTCACGCATATTACTGTGCAATGTGCATTGTGTTGAGCAATAACACAAAAAAATAAGTAAATAAATTAAACCAATCATGCTTTCCGTGATCACCTTTTTTGCCAGGTATGCAACTGAAATCTTAGGTTTTTTGTACCTTCTGATTAAATTTAGGTACTTTGGTTTTTCAGGTTGTACTTCAACCTTATGTACTATTAGGTAATTTACGCAGATGTAGGTAACCGTAAAAAAGTAAACACGCATTATTTGCTTTTTAGCGCTTTCACGTCTAACTTCGGAATACTGATTATATTTTTCTATTCTGATAAACTTTAACTACATACAAAGCTTACAATGTATATGAAGTTTGATAATACAGAAATTTAGTTTTTGTTGTTTTGGTTATTTAAGTTATTTATTATAAATTTAAAATTATTGTAAATTTAAAATTATTGTAAAGTATATATATACATATAAAGGCCTATTCACACAGGGCTCATTTTGCTGCATGGCGTACGCCATGGCGTACGCCATGGCGCATGAGCGGGCGCATGAGCGGGCGCACACGCACACTTGCCTACTGCATTGTGTGCATTGTGTGCATTGTGCTTGTGTGCATTGTGTGAGCGGGTGCATTCTGTTTTCACACAGCCTGCTGTATTATTTCACACAATGCAGTAGGCAAGTGTGCGTGTGCGCCCGCTCATGCGCCCTCTCATGCGCCCACTCATGCGCCCTCGTGTGAATAGGCCTTAACAGGCCCGCTGAGGCATATACTTAAGACGGTTAATGACAGCTCAGCATAGCTAAATGATCGCTTGTCTCAATATTCGGCGTTAGGTGGTCCTATTCCATCTGTGTTATTCCGATGCTGTTCATTAATTAATTCCGATGTCCACTAATAATCCCTTTCTTCTTCACAATCAGGGTTGGCGGGATAGTGCCTAGCCCTAGAATATATCACAGCGGATCATAGAAATCTGCATTAAATGCATATGTGTATGTATATCCCTGTGAAATATTAAGTTTAACTTAATTTTAGTACTTGATTTTAGTTTTATTAAGCCTGTTTCGCACGATGGGGAAAACGCATGTGATGCGTCTTGGGACATCCCATGGGGTGCCACATGGTGCCACATGACGCCCCATGGGGTGCCCCAAGAGGCACCAAGTGGCACCGTGTGACACCCAATGGGGTGTTCCGTGGGGCGTCATGTATGTGGCACCATGTGGCATCGTGTGACACCCCATGGGGCGCCCCACGCGGGGAAAATCAGAATCACTCGCCGTGCGTTTTTACATGTGGCACCACATGCGAGAGCCAATTAGTAAGCACCGTTGATGATCACGTGACTGTATATATATAATTGTTTGAAAGACGATTTAAGGGCTTAAACTCAATCATTTGAGTTAATTCTTTCAGATTTGGCTAGTCTATCACCGCTTTTAAGAGTACGTAGCTCATAATTTCTATTAAGTAAGCGACAAAATTTTAATAATTTTTATAAATTCTTACACGTAAATTATGGACAAGGCATAAATTCACATATGTCGAAATCCAATGTACAACCTTCGTAAATACTTGGCATTTTGACAGTTTACGCGCCTAAAAATTCTAATTCCCCGCGCGTTCATGCCCCATCATGTGAATAGGTTTCCCCATGCCCCATGCGGGCACCCCATGGGGTGTCACACGACGCCACATGATACTCTAAGGGGCACCCCATGTGGTGCCCCATGGGGCGTCATGTGGCATCGTGTGACACCCCATGTGGTGCCACATGGGGCGCCCCTCATGGGGATTCCCCACGTTTTCCCCATCGTGTGAAACAGGCTTTAGAATTTTTATTATTAGCATTAACTATTTTTTCTAAAACAGTTAACTTTTTACCGATCAACCAGAACATCATATAATTCTATGAGTTTCTTCGTAAGCACAAAAGTTATCATTACTACTATTACAAAAGTTTCCAAACCCATTTAACGCAATAGGTTTGCGGGTTCAAAATGATACCTGGGCACTGCAATGTCCTGATAAGGAATTCCCCAGATTACATAGTCGGTAGCTTACGACTGTTTACTAACGCGTCTGGGTTTTTTCTGATCATGGCTGTAACTTTTACCAATAAAATTACATTCGTTAAAGTGTTGGGTTCACCTTTAAAGCCCTGTACCCATCAGAAAAATTTGAAAGAAGAATTTTACTAGTCTGAAATTTGGTTGTTTTCAACTTAGTATAATTTTCTGGAACAAAGCCAGTTGAATACATTATGTTTAGTTGTATTTTTGAAAAAATGTTATACTCTTTATTCCTAAACCATGTTTTCCAATAATGGAAGACTTTCCCTGAACATGTGATTATTTGACTTGTGTAGATGATCGCCTAAATTTTCCCTCAACATCATAACAATTCATGTTTCATCTAATTGAAAAATTTGTTTAGACAGTGACAAAAGTTGATGGCCTTTTGTGAATCCAACCAGCTGCATGCATATTGGTAGTTTTCCTGTCAAGCCTTAATCTCATTAATCCGAAGGCCCTAATCCTTTTAATCCATTTTAGATCCCCAAGAATGGCAGCAACCGCATGTTCGCATCTGGCTAGAATGGGCCACAAGCGAATTCAGCTTCAAGGGAGTCAGTCCTAATCTTTTCCCCACCAGTGGCCGGGACCTGTGCTCTCTAACCAAGGAAGAATTCGAACAACGAACACCCTTTTGCGGAACCATATTGTGGGAGCATTTGAATATGATGAAGAAGGGTGAGTATGAAAGTGAAATAAACTACGTACACTACTAGCATGATTTTTATTAATTTGTTGAATCTGAAATTAATTATTCAACACGATATTACATGCTAATTTTGAACGAGTGTCTGTTTGACACGATAAAATAGTTGTGGGCAGCTACATAATAAGGTTGATAACTTCTTTATTGAGAGCCAGCGTTTTTTTTGGGCCAAACTGGTGGCCATGGCCACTAAAATTATGGATTGGCCACTAAAAAATTTGGGCTGGTGGCCAATCTGGCCACCAAAAATTGAAGTTTAAAATGAAGAATGTGTTTCAAAATTAAAAAAATCGCCTGGCTTCCAAGGGCCCTCGCCCCCGAACGGACCAAAACGAAACCAAAGGTTCTATTAAACATTAATTGTACGTGTAAATTATAGAGCAACACAATTTCTGTTTTGTAGTGAGAAAGCTTTCGTTTCATCAAAATTTAGTTGAAACTGATAAAAGGGACTTATTCTATATCAGGGGCGGATCTAGGGGTGGGGGGACGGCGCTGAGGCCGCCCCACTCTCTGAATTTTTTCCCGAAGTTTTTTTTTGTTTTTTCGAAAGTGAAATTGTAAACAAGGGCCCCCTCCTTTGGTCTTTATTGCCCGGTCGAAAAAAATTTCCGATACGTCTCCAGTTGACCAAATTTGTCCTGAAAATGAAAAAATTCGCCAATTGTTTTCCGGGTTGCTGCCGCCCCCATAACCTTGCAACGTTGTGGCAGTGTCTTGCCATCCATGATTATTTTTCTTCATCAAAGCCGATGCATATTTATATACTCGAGTGTACATTATGCTGTATTTACTTGTGTAATACACTGTGATGTGACATTGTCCTTTCGATTTACCTTTCCTGTCTGCTAAAAAAATTTCTGATACGTCTCAAATTGACCAAATTCGACCAATCAACCAAAAAATTTTCTGCTATTTTTTTCTGGATGGTGGTGGGTTTGTCTTTCATGACAGCATGTGCAGTATGTGTACATGAGTGCATTGTCTATTTACAGTTTAGTTGCTTAATATAATATACAGTAAACTTCGTAAACTTTCTAAATTTGCTAGCTTGTGGAACCTGGACGGCCTCTAGGTTAGGTAATTTTCAGTGTTTTAACTCAGTAAATTTTTAACGCATCTTTCAAATTGGCCACTAAATTTTTTCATTGGCCACTAAAATTTTGGGCCTAGTGGCCAGCTGGCCACCAAGAAAAAAATGAAAAAATAAACCCTGTTGAGAGCTATTTTTGGGCATGTTTTAATTTTGAGCCATTTTATTGGTACAATAGATTAAGGCGCTTATTCTTGGAAAGTTAACCTGAGCAAAGTTCGAGTCAAGATAGGCATTTATATATGTCTGTACTCTGTATGTATTTAAATTTTTAACAGTTTATATGTTGCATCGTAACTTTTAGTTCTTCAGTTGATTATAACTTAATACCATTGTCTTTTCTGAATTTGGTTTAGACGCAGAAAAAGACCAAGAAATCTGGTGTTCTGAAGGCCAGTTCAACGGCAGTGGCTCACCTTACCATTTGCATGATATTAAATCAGAAATTGACTGTTATGATACAAGTAAGTTAATTTGTTGATGCTTAGTTATGTATGTACTTAATGTAAAAATAGTTATGCTGTCTTTTTAATAATTTTAAGTTAATTGACTTTAAGACCATTGAATATGTAAGTTTTGATTATACATATATTTTAATTGCAGCGAGTTTTGTAAGTCGATCATGTAAATCATGTTATACCAGCATCATTTTTGTGTACGAATTTATATATTTTTAATACAATGTCTTAATACATAGTCAAATGTAGACTCGTCTTTGAGATGAAACATAGGCTACATATGTATCTGATTGAGACATTCAGAAGCCTTGAGTGTGGTCAATATGACAAGTCAACGATTAGCTTAGCACTCATTAATATATCAATTGATAGTCTAACTACATAAAAAGAACTGCTTCATTTTCTTATATGTATATTTAACGCCAATGTAAGATAACGCAAGATAAGTTCGTTATGCAATTGAATGAGAATCTAGCATTGATTATTTTAAGCCCCAAACTACACGCCCAACTACTTGCGCTCCCTGGACTGCCCCTCAACTGCCCCCCCGTTCCAACCCCTGCAGACCAGCATTCCCCCCCAGGACGACCCTGATGTCCACCGCCTTCCCTGCACGACCGGGGGGTACCTGCCGGAAACGCAGCACACCCCTGAATTGTACGGGGTCGACCATTCTCCCCCTGATCATAAGAGTCCAAACCAAAACACCCCCCTGGAAGTGCCTTTGGCCGCGCCCCCAAGCCTTCACTATGCCTTGAGTATGCTTTGTTAAGATGGTTTATTAGTATTAAATTAGTATTATTTTAATTCATTCCAGTGTTTTCTCATTGTAATAAAAATGCATTGCTTTGCATTGTTACAGCAACTTCCAAGATAGCCTAAACCTATGTACGTTAAAGGGGTTTTAAACAGTTTTTGCTTATTATCGGGTTCGCATAGATGTGCGGGCTTCATGTCATGTGGCTCTCTCAGACCTACCATGTTAACCTAACCTTGTTAACGTTGCTATACTTTGCTTTAATTGCAATTTCTAAATACCACCGGACTTAATTTTGAATATCAATTGTATAATTATTGCAATTTTTGCGTATTAATTGCATATTTATTGCAATTTTTGCACCTGATTGCTCATTTTTTCAGCCAAGTCATTTTCTGATCCCTGCGAAGATGTCGGCCCCAGCAGCAGTTTGGCGTCCTACATGTATCCTGAGTGCAGCAACGCCACAAGCAGCAACAACAGCACCCCCCAGTACGCCCCTCTACCCCCACCGCCCCCTCTCATGCAACCCCGCCGGTCCTCGGTACCCCCCTACCCCCAACAGCCATTCCATACCGTGCCTGAAAACCCTTGGCTCTGCCAACAACTACAGCAACAACAACAACAACAGCATGCCAGTTGTGCACAGATTCCTGTGTCTAATGGTGCGGCTAACAAGATAATAATGAAACCAGTTGCAATCATGTTCCATTGGATACTTAACTTTTAAGATTGACAGTTTTGAGTCGCGGATGTTATTCACTTTAATTGCTGAAGGTGGTTTGAATAAGAATTAAGTTGCTTTTAGGCCTATTCACACGAGGGCGCATTTTGCTCCGTGGCGTACATACGCCGTGGCTCATGCTTCCTCGGGTAAGTAGGCCTTTTGATGATCAAATTTTCACCTCTGCTGTGACTGTTTTACCGCTGATTAAAAGTCAGTTATATTAAGCCTACACTTTACTTTTATCATATCAATCTATTTAAACTCTTTATGTCGATTCATACTATTTTCATCTCCTCTATTTCCAGGCCAATTTCTGCCCCCCACGACGCGCTACCCGTCCTCGGCGATGTCGGCCCGCCCGTCCTTCACCCCCCTGGACCTGCGCACCTCCTTCAGCAGCCCCCTGCCCCCCCGCTCCCTCAGTCTCTCCATGTCCCCCCCTTGCTCAGAATCTGACCTTATCGACGCCCAGTCTGGCTCTTATAGTCCCTTGAATCCCAGTTATCCGGGTACGGTTATTAGTCAGGATGGATTTAGGTGTTGGCTGATATTTACCATCTTTTGCTGGCTTAGCTGATAAATGGCTGGGGTTCATTAAATTTATAGAATATGTTCTAATATATTATTAATTATCTAATGTATTAATTAATAATTAATGTTCTAATTTAAACCCAGTCTACATCGAACACGTGATTGCAGAACATACACAGGATCAAGAGTGCATAATAAGAAGAGTATGACACTCGTCCAATTCCTGGCAGGGGTCGGAATTACAACCTGCGACCATTAACTCCAAAAACAGGCCACGAATTGGACCATAGTACCACCCCCACAAACTGGATCCCGGTCCAAAACGTGGCAGGGGTACCCCCCCCCCCCCCCACAAACCCGACCCCGGTCCAAAACGTGGGGGGGTACCCCCCCCCCCACAAATCAGACCCTAGTGGTCAAAACGTGGGGGGGGGTACCCCCCCACAAATTGGACCCCGGTCCAAATCTTGGGGGGGGGGGGGGTACCCCCCACAAATTGGACCCCGGTCCAAATCTTGGGGGGGGCCCCAATTGGACCCCGGTCCAAATCTTGGGGGGTACCCCCCCACATTTTGGACCCCGGTCTGAAAATGGACCCTAGTGCCAAATCACCAAAATTTTGCTCAAAATGCAGTTTTCGGCCAATCTGTGCCCTGTTGGGGCTACTCAGCCTCAACTTTTGGCTTGTGGGGTTGCCGACCCCTGCGAGGCCGGGTACAACCCATTGTATTCGTTTTTCTGGATGCTTTATTTGAAACATCAAGGGTCCCCCCTTGTGAACTTGAAAAAATTTTGGTAATGGATTGGTATGAAAACTTTTTTCTATGGGTGATTTAGGTCCCAAATTGCGGATCCGACAAGCGTTTTAGTTTGTGCCCGTCTGGACTTCCATATATACTGCCTCACCTAGGGGGTTAAAATGGGCAAATTTTACAACAATGCGGATTCTTTGTTTTCTGGGGTAATTTGACCTCCTGAACACGAATTTGAGCTCCATTATTGTGTGTACGGCTCGCAAAAACCTGTGCGACCGCCTCCCCTCCAGAGAACCAAGGGGTCCAATTTTCTAATTTGAGACTTTGACGTCCCTAGAGGTAATTTGGGCATTTTGGGCATTTCGAAAATACATTTTTAAATTTTTTTTTTATTTTAAAAAAATTTTAAAATTTTAAAAAATTTGAATTTTTTCAGATTTTTTTTTGGAACGCTAATAGTTGCTTTCCGGAATGCCGAAATAATCCTAAAACATCAAAAACACGCAATTGAAAAAATTTTAAAATTTTTATTTTTCCTAAAATTTTTTGATTTGTACCAATTTGAAGATTTTAAAACTTTTTTAAGACAATACAATCATACAATTACAATTCTAGGAAAAAATCTGAAAAAAGTCAAATTTTTTAAAATTTTAAAATTTTTTTAAAATAAAAAAAAATTTAAAAAATGTATTTTCGAAATGCCCAAAATGCCAAAATTACCTCTAGGGACGTCAAAGTCTCAAATTAGAAAATTGGACCCCTTGGTTCTCTGGAGGGGAGGCGGTCGCACAGGTTTTTGCGAGCCGTACACACAATAATGGAGCTCAAATTTGTGTTCAGGAGGTCAAATTACCCCAGAAAACAAAGAATCCGCATTGTTGGAAAATTTGCCCATTTTAACCCCCTAGGTGAGGCAGTATGGAAGTCCAGACGGGCACAAACTAAAACGCTTGTCGGATCCGCAATTTGGGACCTAAATCACCCATAGAAAAAAGTTTTCATACCAATCCATTACCAAAATTTTTTCAAGTTCACAAGGGGGGACCCTTGATGTTTCAAATAAAGCATCCAGAAACCCACGTTTTGACCACGTTTTGACCACTAGGGTCTGATTTGTGGGGGGGCACCCCCCCCCACGTTTTGGACCGGGGTCGGGTTTGTGGGGGGGGGGGGGTACCCCTGCCACCTTTTTTACCGGGGTCCAGTTTGTGGGGGTGGTACTATGGTCCAATTCGTGGCCTGTTTTTGGAGTTAATGGTCGCAGGTTGTAATTCCGACCCCTGCCAGGAATTGGACGAGTGTCATACTCTTCTTATTATGCACTCTTGACAGGATTCATTACAATATTCTGTTTTATTCAATAAGAACGTTTTAGACCGAATCTCAAGTTTAAGAACTTTTGTAATCGAAGACAATACCAAAATTTAATTAAAAAATCTTGATAAAATTCTAACTGAAAATTTTCCACACTACGTGTTTTCAAATTCGTCTGAATTAGCTCGTTAACTTTAATCCACTGCAAATGTTTCTTTAAAAAATAAATAGGTAACTGAAGACACAAATTTATTATTTTGTTCATTTTTCAGGTTCCGGTCCAATCCAACTTTGGCAGTTCCTGCTAGAATTGCTGACATCCAAAAGTTGCAAGCAGTTCATTTCGTGGACAGGAGACGGCTGGGAATTCCGACTGATCGACCCAGATGAGGTGGCTCGACGATGGGGAAATAGAAAAAATAAGCCAAAGGTTCGCAGACGAAACCTGTTGCAATGATGTTTCTATTGATACCTAAATCTGACGTTGAGGATTTGATAAATGTGTTGAAGTTTTTTTGGCTGAAAGTGCGCAGCCAAACAGAGACTTGCTGTACTGAGACTTGGTATATATTCACATACAATACATAGCTTGAAATTTCTACCCAACTGTTAGATAACAATTTAAGAAAATCTACGAAATTCGTAACGAATCATGACTTATTTCGTAATGAAATTCTCTGCAAATCATATGAAACCGTACGCAAAACCATGGCTTAGCAAAAATCCCCTTTGTGACATGTTGGCGTACTATTTCAGATGAACTACGAGAAGCTCTCGCGCGGCCTGCGCTACTACTACGACAAGAACATCATCCACAAGACAAACGGCAAGCGCTACGTCTATCGCTTTGTCTGCGATCTCACAGCCATGCTTGGCGTCACCCCGGCGGAGATGCACGCCCAGATGGACATTACGCCGGCCAGTCTCAACGACGAAAACCTGGTGCCCTTACTGGGCAATGAGTAGGGCCTGCTGTGCTGTTGCAGCAAGAGTACATAATAGTGTCTCACTCTTCTATAACACTATCAGCTATATATTATATATTAATTACATATTTAACTATAAAATTGTTATGTACTCTTGATTGTTTAAATATTCATAAAACGATAATTTACATAGCCTTTTCAATTAATGCTAAATTGATAATTTATCTAATTCAATTAATTTTATAACTGATATTATCCAGTTAACGTCGAATTGATAAACCAGTTCATTTGTGGACCTAATTTCATGAAGTTCGGATGTTAGTTTACGGATTACTAAATATTGATCTACTTTACTTATTTAATTCTTCGATCAAATTTTTGATATATACCTAATGTTTCCGACTTTACAGCTACTCCTGCTTGTCAAATTTTAGTTTTAAGATTGCATACAATGGGCAATGTTTAATTTATATTTGGATTCTTATATGATCCATATTACATATTATTTGTTATTCCTATTATACAAATGATCAAGCAGATACAGCAAATTCGGTCTACATTTGGTCTACACGCAGACATTTGGTCTACAATGTACTACAATCACACTTACCACGGTATCTTGGTTTAGTGCAAAAGCTGTATTCGTGTTTGTCTAACCTTAGCTTTAGCATATCCTTGTCATGTGTTAGCCTGAATAATTCAGTGGATATTTATGGTTTGATGGTTTATGATGTGTGAATGATTAAAATTTTTTAAGTTAATTATATGTGAGAAGTTTATATTATGCTCGTTTCTAACTAAATGCGTTCAAATTCAAGGCTTGTTTTTGTTTGCTTATATACAATATTAAAAAAGCATAACCATAAACTTTTTTATTTTCTTTCAATTTTTCGTTTGTTATTCCGTATTTTTGTAGTGTAGATAAAGTAATAAAGTCACATTCTGTAATTGTATGCTAGCCAACATTTTAGCTGTGGTTTGCTGTTACATAATCATTGATTTAGATATCTGGACCAATCTGCACCTTTTGTCTATTTTGGGAATAGTGAATTGGCCATTTTTTGTTTATTTTGGTCGACAAAGTTGTGGTTTTGTGTGCAAATAAAAATTTCAAATCAAAAATACAATGATTTTGACATCCCTTTAGAATCGTAGAATTTAATCTTAGAAAAACTTAGATTGTGTTAGTAGATTTTTGTATTGTTTGTATATTCTGTGGTAATTTTCATTAAGATGCATCATCAGTGTAAATATAATTTTTTAAAAAAATTATTTCTATTTATTATCTTTTGAGTTTTGTGGCTTAAATGTGTTTTAGGTTCATGGGAATCCAGAAAGCAAACCTTAATGGTTTATTTTGGGTTTACATATATCTGTGTTTTGGGTAGACTTTTGTATGTATGTTTTATAGTTTGGTAACATATATGTATAGTATTAGTTATCAACAGTACATATTTTTAACACTTTGTTGCCTTCATGTTGAAGAGCACCAAAATTGTATAGCTTTTTCGATTTCTCTATGTAATAAACTGGAGTGTTTTTCAGTGTTTTTTACTTGACTTTAACTGGTAAATCTCTGAGTGTTTTTTACTTAGGTGCCTTTAAGTATTACAAAATAAAGACTAACAGCTGCATATTTCAGACAAAATTCCTGTAAACCAATAAAGTTCGATTCGTAACTTTAGACTTGTATAGTACCAATAGTTTTCTTGTTAGTCATTAGTGTGTGAACAAAACACAATGCCTTACTGTCTTGCCAATGCTGTACCGTGTATCAATTTCTCACTTTGGTTTTACTGGTTTTGCACTTTTTAATGTATTTATACTTGTTTTTGTTAACTGTATATCACAGTTCTGTGTATGTTTTTGCTGGACATCGAGTCAGATTTAAAATGTTGTGATTGATAACAGTATAACTTGGAATTGATATCATGAAGTTGAGTCATCCTAATTTTTTATGTCCGGTCGCAGACTTTCTTTCCTATTCTAGAAATAGGAAATAAAAATGCAAAACCAAAATTCGAAGTGGTAAACATTTAGGGCCGATTCCAAAAATAAATTCAACTTATTAGATTAAAATTTGTTTTGCCAATAACTCCCGCAGACTGAATTCATACAAAACTTAGCTGAAAAAATATTCTATAACCTCCCGTTTGTGCACAAAATTGATAGTTATTTTTTAGCTCGTCCTTAGCTCGGAACTGCGTTTATACTGTAATAATTACCTAATCTAATTAATTAATCCAGCAAATCCATACCCAAATGTTGCAATGCCAAATTCAATGAATAATGTGCCTTTGTTGTTTTTTGAAATTGTTGTAGCCTATTATTTTAATGTTAATAATTAACAAATTGTATCCAGCTGTGTGTTATTAATGAGTAGCTGGTACAAATAAGTGCCTGGCTAGCATTAGGCTGTTGTTTAGACTAGTCTATGCACTTCAGTAACAGGAATAGTAAAGCCCGGTGTCACGGGCAAAAGTGCCCCCCCAGAAAAGTTCCCCTTGGACACTTTTGCCTAGTCAAAAGTGTCTCCCGGACACTTGTGAAGGCAAAAGTGTCCGGGGGGACAGGGGAGACACCTTTGCCCGTGACACCGGTTCATACTTGTCTTTAAGAACATAGGGACAGAGATATTGTAAGGTTCACACACTGAGAGAGTTGCAAAAATCCAATTTAAATACCTTTGTTCTCGAAGGGATGTCCACGCTTCAGTCATGAGAATTGTGAATTGAGGGAAGTTAATCCTGAGGGAAAAAGTTAATAGTTTTCAATTTAAATTCAATAAACAACTAATTGATGTCGCAATTTAACGAAAATACAAGTACGTCTACTAACTACAACAGTAATACAATCAATGCGGCATCAACTATGTAAAAGAACTGACTCTATGAGCAGCTATAGACGACTTACATATATACAACCAAAAAAATTGCCAGTAGGCCACAACCGGTTGCCGACCGGTAAGGGACCCTCTATTCTAGGCAGAGGACCCTCCTAAGCAGAAAACCCTCTGAAGGCAGAGAACCTACTGTTCTAGGCAGAAAATCATCCATTCTCGGTAAAGGACCCTGTAGTCTAGGCGGAAGACCCTCTATTCTAGGCGGAGGACCGTATATTTTAGGCAGAGGACCCTCTATTCTAAGCAGAGGACCCTCTATTATAGGCAAAAAGTTGTATATTTTTGGTAAAAAACCCGATATTTATGTCCAGAGACCTTAATTGCCCACATAAACCCCAACATTTTAATTTTGAAAATTTCACCTTTCACTCTTAGTACCCTGAGGGGGCCGTAGAGGGGATCCAGGGGGGTCCTAGGCAGAAATAAACCTTGGATTGGTGTTCACTGTTCAGGGGCTCAAATTACCCCTAAAAACACCAAAATTTCAATTCTGAAAATTTGACTCCTGAGGGCCCATTACCCCTAAAAACACCAAAATCTCAATTTCGACGGGAACTACCCTGCGGAGGGAGGACATCAAGGGGTCCAGGGTGGGTGCTGGGTAAAAAATAGCCCCCCAGATTCGTGTTCAGGGGCCAAAACTGCCCCTACAGACAGTTTTTTGTCCAAATCCTTGAAAAGTTTTTTTCAAGTTCACAAGGGTTCCCACTTGCGTTTCATCGTATTTGGGGGTCACGTGACCCGGCCACCCGTGGGGTCAGGGGGTCACCAAGGTGGGGGGCACAACTACTCATAGGGGGAGTCCCCCCACCAAAGTTTGGGACCAATCCCCCCAGTAACTCCAGAGAAAAACGAGTAACAAACTTTTGCTAACAGGGAAAAAAACGGGAATATGAATATGTACAATGGGTTGCACCACTGCTTCGCTGGTGGTCGGCAACCCAACAAGTACATACATATACACCAACACCAACACCAACAACACTACAAGTACAACACCAACTATTGGAGTAAATTACATACACATACAACAGAAATAGAAACTACAACTAAAGTACCTATAACGATTATTACAAGACAACCAAACTAAATTTAATCTACATGAAATAATCAACTTATCGCTCTACTAACAACTATATCTAGCCTTATGTTCTATTTCTTCCTTGGTCTTATTTAGTTCAATCGAAAAACAATTTTTCCGTTTAATTGTTATTTCCTTTTTTGCTGGACTGTTACGCCTGATAGTGGTCATTGGATGTTCAGAAACACTAAGACGCTGACCCTGTTCACTGGTAGGAAGTGGCAAAATTCGTTTCGCTAAGTTTGGAAAAGTTAGTCGCTGAATTTGTGTTCCGAAGATCAGCAGCAAGTAGGGGTTGATTGAACTGTGAATGACAAAGCTAAGAGTGTGGAATAAATCCATAGCGTCGGTGTGATCAGCTTCGATGACCAAATCAATGACATATCGTGAGGCGCAGAAAACGGTAAAAAATAAGAAAATGCAAGTAAACTGTAGCAACATTCGCAGATCCTTTTTATCGATTGCTGAAGACGTTGCGCCGTTTCTAGAAATTATATGTTTGATTTCTCTGACTTTTGCAAAAGTTGCCAAATTAACGACCAAAGTGGACACAATGGTGATTAAATCTTGAATTTGACGTCCCAGATACGTCAACAGCATGCAAGAGCCCTCATCATACGAATACCAGTACGAAAATCGTGTAGCGTGCAGCAGACCCGTGCAAGAATACATCCACAAGGAATAAACCAATTCGATCAAATACGACGATATTATTATAGCTGCTACGACGCATCGATTGAAATAGTTCTCATAACTTTTGGGCTTGTAAACTGCTAGAAATCGATTCAAGGCGATATAAAATAGATGATTGGTGGATGCGTTATTCAGTCCCTCCCAGGCCACACCGCAAACCACAATGTACCAGTAAGGCAGCATTTTTTGGCCAAATATCAGGCCAATGTTGAGGTAAGCAAAATGCACCACCAGACAACCAATATCAGCCACCCCCATGGAAAGAGTGAGAGAATAGAACGTCCCAGGAAAATGCGCTTTGCGGTTTTTCAGGATAATTTTGAAAACCCATAAATAGACAAACAACCCTAAACCAGCTATTACATCTATACCAAAAAATGCTACGATTGATTGAACAGGGCGATTAAAAAACAACGGTTGAATGCTTGCGGTTCTATTCATTGTAGCGTTCGTCATTTTGCACCGATTTTGAACTTAAAATGATCGCTGTGTCAAAAACAAATCTGAATTTGAAATAATTCAACTTTCAAGTATATAGAAGGTTTTGCATGACACTTAACAAATCCACCCACGGAATTTTTTATTTAAAGATATATAATTTTGATAATTCTAGCCTTCCATTGCTTAAAACGGAAACAGCTTTGTGACCTAAATATCAGTTGTTTTTTAATTAATAAATTTTTCTATAGGATGCAAATTCTGATGCCCCCTATGCTGTGTATGTATGTAATTAATTTTACAATCAGCTAAAATGCACAAAACATAGTAAAACCTCATGACACTTGATGATAGGTGATGATGGTGATATTTACCTTAACTATGTATTTAAATAAAAACCCTCATGATGGGTTAGCTCGAAGTCCTAATGACTAATGAGTGCTGACAAACTGTAGTTGTTTGCGTTAATCTGATTGCGTACGCATGCGGATAAATAAACGACTGGAGTAGTGTTCACACTTCGATTTTTAGAACAGTGTTTCACACCGGATTGCACCAACAAAGAATAGCTCAAGAATAGGAATAGGTCGAGAATAGCTCAGGAAAAAAATAAATTTTCATTGCACCAATATTTAAGCTCGAGAATAGTTATTCTCGAAGTTGGGGAATAGCTCAAGAATAGTTGTAGAATAGCTCAGGAATAGCTTTACATTTGCATTTGCTGATGCTTCTTGAGACCCAGTGTCAGGGTCAGCCGCAGTCGTTTGAAAATGCTTGCTTTGGGGTTTCGTTTGCCATCAGGTTACTGACTTGGCTCAAATTGACGTACTTTCGGTGAGCAGACGAGAAAAAAACTGCATTCATGACAAATCTGTAGGCGAGACTTATGTAGGCTTATTCTCGAGCTCAATTGGCTGTCTGCTAGACTGTTATTGGATAAAAATGATGCAGCCACATTTTTATTGGACAGATGGAGAATAAGTTAATCTCCAGCTATGAAATGAAATGGTTTACTGATAAATTGGATAACATCCCATACAGACTTTATATGTTGTGAATCCAGGGGCACCCCCTGGTCTAGGCAGGTTTTCTCGCACTCGCACAGACATATATATGTATCTTCAAAACTCAATCAGAAATGACTAGAAAGGCTGTCAGCGGTTTCTCTACCTTGCTGTCTGGCTTGCGACACAGTAAATTTACATATGAGTCAATACATGAAATGTGAATACATTTATACATGTTTAAATTATGAAGTTATTCACGTTGCACTGCCCAAATTCAGCAAGTTTATACCATAATTTCAGTAGTTTATTCTGTTTCGTATTCAGATTTTTAATGGGAAGCTATTCTTAGGCCAGTCGGCGGTTTGCCGAAAATATATATTGTCCTATTGCGTGACTGGCATAGAGTCAGTGTGAGCTGGTGAAGACGACGAAAACGGGGGGCTGGCGCCGACGCACTGAAACAGGGATAGGTATTTAGGGCCTCGCGCGCCGATTGAGTCTAGGAATAGCTTCCCCCTGAGCCTAGGGAATGAAGTGAGTTAGGTTTTTACTCGTTTTCCTCTGTTTTGTTACATTTTGTTATTTCGGCCTCCAATAAATTTTATAAATTTGGAGTTTTCGTGTTGTCTCCAATTTCTGCTGTGTGTTGGGTGTTTTGTAGAGCTTTGCAGCTATTGCGGGAACTCGCCGCGTGAGTCTCGGACCTGAGTGAGGGCTGGGCAATTGAGTTCTAGGCTGTTTATTGCGGTCTTCAGCCGTTAGATCACGTTCCACTGGGCTCGGGCGCGCGGTCACTTTTCGCCCTCGTGCCCTCGCCCTCTGAGCCTAAATCCTAAGAGCCCCGTGGTTCGTGGTTTAACAAGTGGCGACCGTGGCAAAAAATTTTTGGGCCACGCGTGAAGCCCAAAATAGCTGCTCCTAAGCCCTAAGCCTAAATTTTTGTCGCTTTTTAGCGAAAATTTTTGATTTTCCCCCACCCCGAAATTTTTGAAAAGTTGCTGGAGCACCCCCAGTAACGAAGACAACGAGTAACAATTTACAGAAATGCTGTTCCCGGGGTATGCCATGAGTAGGTCTACGGTCCCAACGTCCTCTTTCGATTTTTAAGTCATGACATTTGCGTCTGAATCTTACTAAGGCTATAGTATATTTTTTATCCACAGTTATAACATTACGTTGCGTAAGTCGCAGTTTTTACGCGGCGGCCTCAGCCGCCGCGTATACACAAAGTTAAGGCAGGACCTGTAACATAGAAAAATGTCAGGTCCTGCCCCGACTGTATTGTGTGTTGACATGTCACAAGCACAATCACACTAGCGTGAACAATTACCGCTGCTACTTTACAAATCAATATTATTGATTTTTACTGTCATGCACATTTACGCTGCAGACAGTTGCAGTGAGCTGCTAGTAGTTGGGTACCCAACACATTAGGATACGCATGCATATATTAACTTTATACCAAAAGTTGATAACAATGTCGAATAAGCCAGCTAAGTTTTCGGCAAAAGTATTAAGAGTATTATTAGTAGTATTATTTCGCGACCTCATCCGACGCGTCGGAAATTTTGGCGTCGGCCGACGTGTCGGAGGCATTTTCATTTGAAATGGACTGTAAGTATTAAGCATACACTTTCAAGTACATTGGCCAGAGGCCATCGTGAACCTGTTGGGCCAGTGAAAATGCTTTTTCATTTCCTATAACATATTTCCTGACATTCCCTATAAATAAGTGTCCTTTTGCAGCCATTGCAGTGCAAAACTCAGTCAAAAGCTTTCCGCAGTTGGAACTTTGAATTGGTTAGTTTGGTTAGTGGTTAACTTTGGTTTGGCTTGGTATGGTTAACTTTGGTTGGTTTATTTGGCTGGTGACTGTGAGCTGACATCGTCAGTTCCTAGCAGCTCACTTTTTGTCGGCTTGATTTCTGGAGAAGGGCACCCCCTAGAATGAAGACATGTTTTGATTTCAGGGGGGAACCCCCCCTCAAATCCGGAAAGTGTTTTGAATTCAAGGGGGAAGGGTACCCCCCTCGTTTCAGTCGACCACCAGCACAAAATCGGTGGAGTCTTGATTCAAGGGGGAGTACCCCGTCTCGTTTCAGCACACAACCAGCTCACCACAGAGTTTATGCTGGTGGTCTGCTAAAGAGGGGGGGGGGTACCCCACACAAAACGAGCAATTACATGATTTGAAGGGGGATCCCCAACCCCTGAAATAAAAGCGTAAATGTCTATATCGGCCGGAGCATCATTCCGGCTGATTAGCTAGAGAGGGAAGAGTGTCTCTCTCCCTGTTATGTACTCTCGGTGCTATATAGGTAATAGGTATCTTTTAAGAAATGCCGCGTCTACCTGTTCCATTGGAACAGTAAACTATTGGAGATTACTTTTGAATTCATACATATGTACTGTAGTTTGAGTATCAACTTTTAGTAAAAGTAAAGTAATTCATAGTACCTAAAAGCCTCAACTTTACAAAGTGTGTCTGATACCAAAACTAGCTACTCGGCAGACGTACTTGTTGTACAACATATTTATTATGTCTGTCTAGTTCTTGTCAATGAGCCAGTAACAAATCTTGTTGAAGTGGCTTGTTGTGGTTTTGTGTTTTTGTTTGTCCATGCCTGAACTAAGCCTTAAACTAAGCCTAGGCTTAAGCCTAAAACTCAGCAGTTAAAACCTGGCGTACCTTCAACACACGCTCGTTCACAGGAGACTTTCCACTAAAACCAATGTAATATGGTACGCAAACCAACAGCGCAAAGACATTACTGTTCAGCGTGAATGCTTGAACCTTACATATGAATGGGGCCTAAGTTAGAAAAGAATGAAAGCTGTAGTAAGCGGCTCTTTTATTTTGTTGAGCGTGTTTGTGCATGCGAAATTCATTTAAAAGTTGCATTTTTTGTCAGAGGTCTATAAAGAGGTGCCACAATATCGGCGAACTTCTGCACAAATCTCCTGCTATAGGAACACAAACCTAAAAAGCTAAAAAACTAAAATTGTGTGATCCATCGATATGAATGAGTCATCACATTGTCACGATATACAATTAAATTGAACGAGTGTGCATTTTCTGCTCGAAGCGCACGCACTGAGATTCTGACTATTGCGATAGAAACAATAGCTTCTTTGAAACAAGTTCGTATGTAGGTGACTTACTTTGTTGAACGTAGGAGCGGTTGGACTATACCATTACCTACCTGTTGCTTCTGTGTAGTATTGAACATTTTTTGTTACTATCCGCCACTGTTGGTTAGTACATCTTACCCCCTAAACCTACTTGGCTTATGGATAGAGCCTGATTGTGTTTGTGTGTATGGGCATGATGGGGTTTTCCCCAAAACACCGAATATTAAGGTTTAATGTAGTGTAACTGTAGTTTTTGTATGATACATAACATATAATTATTTACTATTAATTATTACTATTACTTTCTTTTATATTGACGCAGTTTCAATTTTGTTTGGCACATTTTTCACCTTCAAGATTTTTCATTAACATTTCATCAGGAAAGTTTTTCACGATGACCATGTTTATATTCCTGTCTTGTCTTAAAAATCTAAAATTCATATTCAATGATTGGGTCCCTTTTTCCCGTTTACCACAGCGCAACTGGTACTTTATACAGTACTGTGCATAAAATAGTTCCATATTCGTCGGCGTACGACGACCTTCATCTGTCGCGAAAAGAGACCAAGGTTCGCCAGAAAGTGACAAACAAAAATTTTTTTAAAAAGTGCTCCAAAATACATTTTCAATGTAAAAAAGTGACAAGTTGAAAAACTTTTTTCGTCACTTCCGGTCACCGTTCGTCAATTTTCGCGAAGGATGAAGCTCGTCGTACGCCGATGAACAGGGAACTTGTCTACGCCCAGTACTGTACTTGATTTGTATAGAATTTGCAGAATCTGTGCACAAAGAGTTATTTTAGGTCGGTCGAATTTCCCGTGTTATCACTGGAAGGCCTGCCCTAACACTGGAACCTGTGTAATTTCCTACGTTAACTTACACGCGAAAGGCAGGTAGGCTTATGTTGGCTAACGAAACACGTTGATGAAGTTGACAAACAGCTATAACAGATAAATAATCAGAATGGAAAAGTTGAGAACCGGTGGGGTTTCCAACCCCCAAACTTGAAATCAGATGCTCAGTAAAGGCTAAGGCACTACCACCTGAGCCAACCGGCCTTGACTATCGAAGAAATGTCAAAACAGAAAACCGCTATGATTTACCTATTTGTTAGTTTCTTCTTCAGATGTTACTGCTATGTATCTTACTGCTATGTAAAACATTACGACTTACATGTGTCAATAGTGGAATGACGGTATATATACTGAGGTTTTGTGTTTCATTTAATCGTATTTAAAGTCTATGTGTGTATCTCGGTGATCTAGCGGTAAGATTCTCTCTTCGGTTGCCAGAGGTGCCTGGTTCAACTCCCAGGTCGTCTTTATTTGTTTAATTTTCTATGTGTTTCTAAAGTAAACTTTTGCAAAAAATAGTTCAACTTGATCTTTCCTATCTAGAAACGTTCAGTGGTATACTTTTAGACATTCAAACCTTCTTTATGATTTTTCAATTTTTTTAAATTTTTATTTCTGATGAGTTTTCAACTAAAATGGGCCGAATAACTTTGTCGGGTCGGTTGAAGGTCGTAATCCAATAACCCGTAACCTTTATTTTTTTAGTTGCAAACAGGGCGCTAACCAAAAATTTTAGCTTTAGTTGTAACTACAATTAAGACAAATTATTACTTTTTTAAAAATGTTTTAATATTATGGCTTGAATTCAAAGTAAGCTTGCGGCTATTTTTTGATTTTAAAAATAAACATTCTTGAGTTTCGTTTCATTAGCTTTTGCTGTGTGACGTGACCACTAACTTTTCACTTAAATTAAACAAACTGCATATAATGACTCCTTCTGTTGAAAATACTGGTCAAACTAAATAATAAGGGGAAAGTTATTTTTGGCTGCTACGTGCTTCCAACCCCATCTTTTAATAAAAATATAGAACCCCCATCGTCAGCCAAGCCCCCAATCTAATCTCTAGCGCTCAAAATAGCTGTCGCCCCTTTTAATAAAAATCTAGAGTAAAATTATTGGTGTTAAAACCCTTAGGGGTCAAATAAGTCGGAAAAACGGCATTTTTTTCGACTAATGATGCGCAGTTCCCCTGTATTCCTCAAACCTAGGGGGGTCAAAATTGAACGCTCTTTCGAATAGGCTAGGCTAGAAGTTTGTAGAGTGTAAGCTTTAGATGGAAATCAAACTTTTTCCAAAATTTAACATAGCGCAAATAGCAAAGCGATAGCGCATCAAAGTGCTATAAGCGCTATTTTTTCATAGGCTTAAAAATAACGCTTATAGCAACTGAGGGTGCTTTTTGGGCTATTTAGGCTCTGTTTTGTGCTATTGGCTAACTTAATGAAATTTTTTGTACTTTTTATTGCGTATACAAATTATTTTTTAATTTTGGTTTCTCTTCTGGTCGCTGATATAAAAAAAATAGCGCATATAGCAAAACGATAGGGCATCAAAGTGCAATAAGCGCTATTTTTTCAAAGGCTTAAGAAATAGCGCTTATAGCACGTGAGGATGCTATTGTGCTATTGGCTAATTTATTCAAAATACTTGTACTTCTTTCTTCCCTAGGCCTAGGCCTGGGCCTAGGCTAGGGCTTAGGCTTAGGCTTAGGCTTGGGCTAATAATAGCCACAATTATTAACTCTCGACCGTTAATGATGTCTAACGAAGTAGATGGCTTGGTACTGACACCAAACCATCTACTGAGAAAGTCGGCGTTTTTGGACTTTACGAGCGAAACGGCCGGCGACAACTACTTTTTTCCGAAACGCATGCTTGCTCATGATTTGGTTCAAGCTTGGAAAACGTGGTCTAGCGTTACAACCCAGTTCTGGGTGGTCTGAAGGACGTACTATATTACCTCTCTTCAGGAGATCTCTGCTCGTCCAAAACGGGGCGATCACTCCATCCCAATCGCCACCATAGGAACTGTAGTTTTAGTCAAAAACAACCTTTCAAGATGCCTCTGGAAGGATGGTGTGGTTGTAAAACTGCATTTATTCAATGATGGCTCTGGTAGATCAGCTGACGTTTGGCTGAGTTGTAAAAATTGTAAAAAGACCACTCAAGTTGTTCCATCCTATAGAGTCGACTGTTCGGATGACGGCGATAGCATTTATTAACGTCGCTGCCATTGAAATCCAAATCCGTTCCTGACAAGCGCATTGCTCGGTTAAAGCCTAATCAAGCAAAACTACAAGAAAGCAAATTTGACGGTTGCATTAATCAATCAAATAGATCACGTATCGACGGTTGCGTTAACCGGTCGAGCAAACACCAACGAAACCAAAGTGTAGATAATAGCCAGGCAAAATTAGGGTCAAGCATTGAAAAGCTTCAAAAAATGCAATTGTTGTGGCAAAACGCAAAATTCAGCCACTGTCTACGGGCTCCGACGAGAAATCATAATTTGCTTGGGGCCGTCTTTGTTGTTCTAGCTCATCAGCTCAATTTGCCCGTACTGTAAATTAACTTTTCTGCTATTTCTGCTTTTCTGATTTTCAATCGTGTTCGTCATTCAGTTTTGTTATTTTTACGCGGCGGACTCAGCCGCCGCGTATTATACTGTAGTGCAAACGTGTGCATCAAGAGCACACAAATGCACCTATTCTAGTGTTAAACTGCTGCTAGGTCAGCAAATAACACTGTTTGTGTGAGCGTGTGGGTCTAGATTGTGTGTGTACGTACGTACGATTAACTGCCTGCTCAGTGCTCTCATTTACGTCTGTTCAGTGCTAACAACTTTTGCTTGCAGAAAACAGTTATTCAACAAAACCTGTCACAACTATGTTTCGTGGAATGTTCATTAGTGCGTCGAAAGTAAGAAACTTTGAACTAGTCTAGAGGACATGGCAACCATGCCCTGTGGCGGTTACGGAGTCTATCGTATGGAGTATGAACGCCGTTCGCTACAAAACATTAGCTGAGCTGGCCTAGCGTACATCAGCTGATTCGCACACGACGAGCGTGTGCGTTGTTTAGCTGCTGTAAATGTTTAGCTGCTCGTAAAAATTGGCTATTATGTACGATTTTGCAATACACTGATCAATTTCGAACTTAAAGTTTTCACGTTGCATCTCTTATGTACTTAATCAAGATTTAAGCAAAACTGACCCTCCATAAATTTTTTTCTGATGGAGACATTTTTGGTTATTACTGGTGACACTGTTGGCTAAGTTAAGTTTAACACTGTACTTGGCAAAGTTTTAAATATGCTCGCTTCGAATATTTTTAAGTGCCGCGTTTTATATTCGAAGAATATCCTCAGCACTGCAAGCAACTCGCAACGCAGTCCATCTAAAAAGATTAACCTTACTCGCAAAACGTGCTTGTTTGTTATATGCTTATACAGTGGCGTACCCAGAAAAAAATTTCGGGGGGGAATGACTTTTCGATTTTTTGTAATGGGTTAAAATGCACTTTTTAGCAATTTTAACACTCGTAAAACGCCTTACAAACGCACGGTTACTAAACCACAAGGCTGCAGGGGTCTGGGCTCTGGGGGCGGCAGCCCCCAGAAAAAAAATACGAAAAATTTAAAAAATCAGTGGGGAAAAATTTCGGGGGGGGGGGGGGGATTCCCCCCATTCCCCCCCCCCTGGGTACGCCCTTGTGCTTATACCACTGTTTGTGTTTATAGAGTGGTTGTTATGCCATTCAACATTGTGTTCGATCAGTCAGAACCAGTGTCTCGGCTGTATTTCCACCACAATTTCCGGTTCGACGCTCAAAATTATACTTCGGATTCTGGTCCTTTATGTTCAATATGCATCGACGGCCAGAACTCTCGTCTGAGCTGCGTCTCAATACGGGATTGCGACATGACGCTTCCGGGGTCGATTCGTAGTTGAAAGCAGTTAATTTATTTTGAATCCAACTTGGCCCTTTTGCCAAGACCGAGTGTACTATGTAATTCTGATCACGATTTTGCGTCATCCCGGCAATAAGATCGACGAACAATTTTGCGAAATTTCCCAAAGCTGCACTGACGATAGCATAGAACTCGTTTCGACTTCTAGGCGCCCCGAGTATGTGTGGTCGTGCGGTTTCCGAGCTGCATCCGATCGTATCTAAAATTACGCTCTGTATGGTTTCAATTTATACGGCCACATTTTCACACGCCTTTACAACGAGTGGAAGCGTGGCAACTTTTCTTCCGACCCACAAGATACGTTAGAAGGTCTCCTAGCTGCAGCCGAAAATCCGGCGGTTGTATTGATTGTACGGTTCTTCTAGTCTCCGATAGCCAGTCTGCCCAAATTCAATCCATCTACAGCGATGACGTGTTTAGACCGGCGGAGCTTGGTTTCATACCTTAGTCGAAGAAATCGTCAGAAGAAACATTGATGTTTGCCGATACAAGTTCATTATTGTGGTCTGTGGCGTCAATTTTTGTCGCAAACGCGATGAATTCTCTTGGGCGCTATCTTTCAGATTCCTTTGGCGCGTTCTTGTGCCGGTTTTGTATGAAAGCTCCCCAAATCGCATCATCTTCATTACCTCAATTCGGACTCGCAAACCGCGCTTTGTTCAAGAGCACGCCCACTGGATCTTTCAACATGTCAGTGACATTTCAAACGTGAATCTGGTGGACTGGTCAAATCCCAACGACCCTGACAATCCGTTCATAAAAAACGGTGTGGTAGACAACTCACGCCTTGGTGACGACCAGTTTCAGAGTTTCCGATGGCTCTGGGTTCACTGGTGCAACCTCCACACCTATCTAATGCTGATCCCCTACGAGCATTCGAGACAGCGTTATTCGGTCCCGTCTCCAGTGAAAAAACGGCGGCGTTCCGGTCGTCACCACCATCGACATTAGACTGTGTCTACTGTGTCGACTATTCGCTCGGCGGGAGTGTCGCGACATTCGACTTTTTCCTTCACTGTCAGTCTGGTTTGTACGTACTGTGGGCTTTGACCCTGCATTAGCGCGTGTAGCAATTTTATGCAAACTAATTTGCATGGGCGCATCTGCCCTTTCTTTTGTGCATTTGCTTTGGGCGCATAGGGGCAGGTTTATGTTCAGTTCACACAAGAGCGGTTGGTGTTTGGCTGCCTCTTTTGTGGGTTAAATTTGTCTGTTAGGTAATCTTTCTCTGGTGTCGTAGCACTTTTAGCTTTGTTAAGAAACGGTTTTCCTGGACGGGTTGCATTAACTGCACCCTTAAAATGTTTCTCTGCTAAGTCCCTTCTTGCTCTTGTGTACTGACCACTGTCTTCTCGACAGTTTCTTAAACAGTAAAGAATTGTGCTTTAATGTATGTTTCAAGTAATCTTCAGGGTTTAGACTAAACGTAAAACTTTTTAAAGTAGAAAATTTTAAACTTCAGTAAAAAACTAAGTAAAACTACCTTAATGCAACATTTAATAACTTTATGGGCAGCTACATACTAAAATCCGTTGAGAAAAGTTTCACAAACCAAAATGACATGGACAAAAAATTAATTTGAAGAATATTAGGGTGGATTTCACAAAGGTGGTTTTACTAAACCATGGGTTTTACGTACGTTTTTATAGTGATTTTGCACGTAATTTCATTACGAAATATAGACCTGATTCGTTACGAAATTTCTAAATTTTCTAAAACCATGAATTTTAAGTCAGTTGAAATTTTCAGGACTGTAGAAAAAAAAAAAAAAAAACAGCAGGTCTCTGTTTTGCTGAAATTTCAACTGAGCTAAAACCATGGTTTTAGAAAATTAGGGGGAAATTCGTAAAAGCGATGTGGAGGCGATATTTCGTAATGAAATTACGTGCAAATCATATAAAAACGTACGTAAAACCATGGTTTAGTAAAACCACCTTTGTGAAATCCACCCTTAGAGTTTTTGTAAATGTTGGTCTATGTCGTATTTAGGAATTTTTTTACGTTTGCAATAACTTACGACTTTTTGACGAGTTGCACCTAGCAATTAAACAGTAAACTCATAACTTTAAAACGTAATATAGTTCTTTTCAGCCTTTTGTAAAGATCAAGACACATATTATGCAAGTGACACATATTTTGCAAGTCAGTGCTCAAAACCAATTTCTTCTTAGGGCAACACGGCGTCTAGTTCAACACTACTGATCTGTACCACATACGGTTTCAAAACATCGGTGCAAGTAAGAATGAGAGCTGTACTATGTAAGCCGCTTTTTTAGTGCGTTGAGCGTGTTTGTGCATGCGGAATCCCATTTAAAAGTTACTTTTTCGGTAGAGTATTCCGGTGCCACAATATCGGCAAACTTCTGCACAAATCTCCTGCTATAGGAAGACAAACCTAAAAAGCTATAAGGCTAAAAATAGAACAGTGTGATCCATCCATATAAATGAGTCATCACATTGTCACGAACTCACAATACTTGGGCTAGTGGGTCGTTTCCTACTCGAACCGCACGCACTGAAATTCTGACAAATGTGACAGAAACAATAGTTTATGTAATTAAAATTTGTTTATAGGTGACTAACTTTGTTCAACGCACGTTCGCTTGGAATATACCTATGGTTTTGTTTATTTTGATTGATACTTGGAATGTATTGAACTTGAAAATTCTAGCCTACTTTTTCGAAAGACACGATTAAATTTATTCTGACATACATAAATATTAAGTAATGTAATGTTATTTGGAATGTGAAACAGCAAATTTGCGTAGGAAACCATGTCTTTGTTGATGTTGAAAAGGTTTTAAAAGGACAACTGGTCACGTACCCATTTCCTTTTTCAACAAACAAGGGTTCTAATCGTCACGTATAACACCTACAATTCTACTTTAATGAAAGAGACCCTGTGGGTTGTGTTTGGTAATAAAAGCCCCAACAAACTGACTAAATTATTTCTGTCAAAATTCTGCTTTAATCATACGTCAATAAAACCAGCCAGCTTTTATAACTTTTATAACTGATCAGCCAAACGATGAATTTGACCGCAAACATACAACCGAATTTTTGGGATCGCCCCGTTACATCGATTTTGGCGTTTTTGGGCATTGATTTGATAGCTGGTGTGAGCTTATTTGTCTATTTATGGGTTTTCAAAATTATCCTGAAAAACCGCAAAGCGCATTTTCCTGGGACGTTCTATTCTCTCACTCTTTCCATGGGGGTGGCTGATATTGGTTGTCTGGTGGTGCATTTTGCTTACCTCAACATTGGCCTGATATTTGGCGAAATAATGCTGCCTTACTGGTACATTGTGGTTTGCGGTGTGGCCTGGGAGGGACTGAATAACGCATCCACCAATCATCTATTTTATATCGCCTTGAATCGATTTCTAGCAGTTTACAAGCCCAAAAGTTATGAGAACTATTTCAATCGATGCGTCGTAGCAGCTATAATAATATCGTCTTATTTGATCGAATTGGTTTATTCCTTGTGGATGTATTCTTGCACGGGTCTGCTGCACGCTACACGATTTTCGTACTGGTATTCGTATGATGAGGGCTCTTGCATGCTGTTGACGTATCTGGGACGTCAAATTCAAGATTTAATCACCATTGTGTCCACTTTGGTCGTTAATTTGGCAACTTTTGCAAAAGTCAGAGAAATCAAACGTATAGTTTCTAGAAACGGCGCAGCCACTTCAGCTATCGATAAAAAAGATCTGCGAATGTTGCTACAGTTTACTTGCATTTTCTTATTTTTTACCGTTTTCTGCGCCTCACGATATGTCATTGATTTGGTCATCAAAGCTGATCACACCGACGCCATGGATTTATTCCACACTCTTAGCTTTGTCATTCACAGTTCAATCAACCCCTACTTGCTGCTGATCTTCGGAACACAAATTCAGCGACTAGCTTTTCCAAATTTATCAAATCAAATTTTCCCGCAGACAGCAAGTCAGATTTCGAGTCGTGTTGCTGAACAACCGGAGACGCAAATCAAGCGAAATAGTCAAACAATAAATTGAAAATACATATGTAGAAGGAACAGACTTTTTACGTCCTTTTCGTACCTAAATTGTTGGCACAAGTTCTACATATATCCGGCACCATCCAGCACTTTTCTACATATATCCGGCACCATCCAGCATCTTCTAAATGTCCCAGTTATAACCAGTCCATCATTTTGCAAACATGCCCGGCATGAGAGCCCTATACAAAGCATGACAAGCTTCCAAAGCTGCTTCGTTTCCGCAGCCCCATTCAAATTTAGCAGAGTGCCGGATAGCGGGGGGTTGCACCGATTAAGGAACACTCTTTTTCCACTTGGTCAAAATTCTTAGTTTTTTTCGAAATTTTGCTCTAACTTCGCAAATACGTATCACATAAGCATAATCGACATGTCAAATAAAAGAGCTGCTTTTAGTGCACCTATTTCACAACTTGGATATTTTAAATTTTGAAATTAAACGACATTTTTATTTGAACAAAGTGAACAGGTTACACTTTTTGTAAATAAGACTAAATAAGGGACAGCTGGTTCCAAACAAGGGACAAAGCATACCAATTAAGGGACAGCAAATATGAAACTGAATAAGGGACGAAATGAGACAATTTAGTTCTAGAAAACAAACATATCAGCTGGGCAAAGTATTAAAAACGTTATCCTGATTAAAACCAAAGTAGCAAAACAAAGTTTACAAGACAGAAACACAAAAACAATATACTTAGGAGGTGGTTAGTGGCCAGCTGAGTCAAAAATTAAGCTCTTATTTGCATATCTACGGGCCCATTCCTCGGATTAAACGGATTGAACTCATTTTATAATCTGAGGTTTAGGAATGGCAAAACGGACTAGACGAGTTGAAATAGGCTTTGTAGCTGGCGGCGTAGTCTGAACACATTCCTAAACTACCAGTTGACTAAACCGATTTACCAACATAAGCGTTAGCGCATGCATGTGACGGAGTCAAAAGTTTGCGGGGCTTCTCCGGCTAAATTTTGGGGACCCTCCCCTCCTGATCGACCAAAAATACCCTAAATTTTGCCAAATTTTGTAAAATTTTCCCAAGAAAGGGCCATTTTTTCTAAATTTTGTCCAAATTTTGGGGACCCTGCCCCCCGGCCCCTCGATTTGGGGGATGCTCCCCATCGCCGTCCGCCCTCATACATGTATTCAATAGCGTACATATGTAGTCTTTTTGTCTGACTGAAAAGCGGCACACTAAAAGTTAATTAAGTCCACGTAATCTAGAGAATTTGAAATGACATTTTTAAGCACAATTTTTAAACTGTTTTGTTGGATTAAAATTAATTGTGAAGGCAAAAGCTTGGAACAATTGTTTATCATGAGCCTTTTGCATGCACGCCTAATTAGGCATGCCTAATGAAGTATTATAATAAAAACGCCTTCTAACCAAGGGTTAGACGGCAGTTAAGCGCCAACTGTGCTAATTTTTATTGCAGCAGCAAATTCAAACCGGTTTAAAGATTGTAAGTCTGAGCTAACTCGGTTACAGTTGAAGTAAGGCTCAGGCGTCAATTTCATTTAAGATTAAAGTAGGCCGAAATGTCAATGTCTTCAATGTAACTTCTTTTAAACTTACTATATAATTTGAAGTTGAAGTTAGGTTATTTTACTTCAAGGTGAAATTAGAGATAAAGTAAGACCTCTAAATTTTTGCAGTTAAAGTTAAAGTAAAACCTCCAACTTTTTTAATTTCAGTTAAAGCTAAAGCTTAACTGAGCTTTTTTGCACCAAGTACTTTGCTACTTTGCGGCTACCAGTATACTTTGGGTCAGCACCTTAAAGTAATAATCATTGTAACACCTTCTTTACTAAAATTGCTGAAAGTCGAAAATTTGGTCAAGTTGACCGGTACAGCATTTTTCTTGGGGTTCCAAAGTGAAACAGTACATAAAAATTGAACCATTAAATGTTAAATGATACCTCTGCGCATATACACTACGTTGCAAAAACAATTTTGCTCGAGTGATTATTCAATAAAGCATAGGTCGAGTTCATGGAAAAGTATCTTTTCAAGGGAGTCATAACACCAGTTCAGTAGTTCAGTACAGGTACGTACAGTACAGCAAAATTTATACACCAGTTCTGACCAGTGGCCATCAGGTAAATCTGACAGCAAGTCTAATAGCCTAGCACGCTGCAATGCACAGTATGTCGACTTATATTCGGATACAAGACAACAATTTCCATCTATAACCGTTTTGGCCAGGGGTTGACGCGGGTCGTGGGTACTGGGTACCCGCGGGTTGGGTTGGGTCAGAAAATTTGAGTCGTGGGTCTACCCGCGGGTACCCACTTCAGGCTGCATGGGTCAACAAATTTTTTTCGACCCGCGAAACCTAAAAAATCACTATGTCGGTCTTCAATTTACAGAAATTTGAGTACCGTGTAATAGTACCATTCGTTTAAGGTACATATGTAGCAATGCAAAGGATTTAGGTACAGATGTGCACTTTGCAAATGGAAATTATACATGGGCAACAGCTGAAAAACAATTAATTATTAGGTAGTGTTATGTCTATGGAGTGGTGTGTCTAAGTGGGTCGCGGGTCGGGTTTTATGGCGCGGGTTGGGTCGCGGGTTACCCACGAGTGTCGAGCCGCGGGTTGGATTGGGTCGCGGGTCAAAAATTCTGACCCGCGTCTACCCCTGGTCTTGGCTGCACTGCCCGTATAGTCCTTATATATACAGTAATAATACACACAGGTGTTGACCATTTATCACCGTTTTGCGTAAACTTGATGAATTTTTGTCAATATAATAAGTTATATTTACCATGCGTAATAATGCTATTAGCCATTATGTATACTAACTGAAACAACTAAAACGGCAACTGTCCCTTATTTAGTTTAATTAAAGCTGTCCCTTATTTGGTATAAGCTGTCCCCTACTAGGCGCCAGCTGTCCCTAAATTGGTGCATTTTGAAAATTTTAGCCCCAAGTCTTAAAACCTTCGTAAAAAATTTAAATCAGCGTGAAACTAAAAAAACTAAATGCCAAAAGGTAGCTTAATGAATAAGTTTCAAAATGATATAAAAATTATAGCGATTAACCAAAAATGTTACTTGCGCCACTGATAAATAAATCCATTTTGAAATCCTTGAAACACGGATTCTTGACTACACAACTGGACGAGCATGTAATCTCTTGCACCGCCACCCATAACAAGTTGCCCCTAAACGGGGCAGTGTTCCTCGCCAGAGATGTTCATCATATTAAAAGCGCCATATTCTACATATGTATGTGTCTTCCTACAGAAAACATCTAGGTACCTATGCAACTACATAAGACTTTTACTCCTCTTAAGTCACCACTCATCTCATTATGTAGTTTATTGTCAGAATTGTCCACTGTTACCTACCTACATCTATATGAAGTCTTGGTTCTTAAAGCCTGTTTCACACGATGTGGAAAAACGTGGGGAAGGAATCCCCACGTGGGGCGCCCATGTGGCACCACATGGAGTGCCCCAAGGGGCACTGTGGGGCATCATGTGGGGGATCATGTGATGTCATGATGCCATAATCATCATATCATGCCCCATGAGGCGTCATGGGGCACCATGTGGCACCCGGTACGGTACGCGTTTTCCCCTTCGTGTGGAACAGGCTTAAGATTCTGAGACTTGCTGTGGGTAATGGCCACTGGATGTGTCTGACTGACGACTGTGCTATAACGCGTTCAATTTTGTCGTTGTCAATGCTGTGAATTGAGTCTAGGTTACCAAGTATACCTTAAGTGTAGGGTAGGTATTCGTTATCTGAAAGCGAAAAGTTTAATCAGTTGCAGAAAATATATTGCTCTTGGCGGTCCATTTTTGCTAATCCTGTGTTGTCAGTAAATTTGCAGACAAACTTGAACATAACTAGACGTCAGCAGCTGCTCTTTAAAGAGTCTCTACTATGTAAGTCATGGTCTCCGATAACAGGAGGCAGCCTTCGGACAAAGAATTTGTCGCAACTTTTTAGCCATGTCAACTTTGTGTTCCCCAGGATTTTTCCAACAACTTGCTAAAGTTGCGTCTTGACGACCAAGTCATAGCAGCCTAGTTGCCCGAAAGTTGCTTTGTGTGACCAGGGCGTTAATAAACGTGTGTAATAGAGGTCCGCACACTCAGCACAATTCTATTTTTGCGGCCTGTCTCCCGGCCCAGCCTATTAGCTTTTGTCACGGGCCCCGGCCAAGCCCTGTGCAATATATTCTCACGCCTGGGCTGGCCCATTTACAAAAAAAAAGATTCCTCAAATTGTATGGAATCGCAAGACAGAATCCTTCAAAACATAAGACAAACTCGATAAAACACCCAGGGCCCATATAACTTGCACTCAGAACCCAAATTTAGTAAAACACTCAAAGGCCAGACAACCTCGATAAAGCACCCAGAGCCCAGACAAGTTTGATAAAGCACCCAGAGCCCAGAAAAACTCGATAAAACACTCAAAGCCCAGACAAACTTAATAAAGCACCCAGAGCCCAGACAAATTCCATAATGCACCCAGAACCCAGACAAATTCGGTAAAGCACTCAAAGCCCAGACAAACTCGACAGAGCACACAGGACCCAGACAAATTGTGAATTTTTCGTTGAGCAACAAACCATTCTCGCCCAGACAGACTTGGAGCATAACAGCTGCACTTACAAGCGACGACCGAATGCGACTTCATGTTGATGAGAGACTGGCAGTCTGATGCCAGAACAACTAATTTGCATATCGTCTGCTTATCACCCAATCAAAGACAGCCATATGCAACAGGCCCGCCTACACATGTCTGAAACTCTGAAATATTATTGTTCAGCGTGCTTTGCTAATTTGCATATCAATTAGCATTGGATGTGCATGTCAACACATGTCAATTTTCCAAATCGCCGATCAGAAAACAGGGGGGGTCGCACTTCAACGAAGAAAAGTATTTGAAAAAAACTTAACAGAAATATTATTTGTGTGAATTTATTTTCTTCATTTGTTTTCAGGTTTTTAGGTAAGCTGACTGGGATCCATTAAACAATTTTTTTAAGTTAAAATTAGTTTTAGATCGAAACGCCTCCCCCCACCTGACAAAAATAAAGCAGGAAGTCCGGGGGCTAGGAATACACACAAATCATAGGCTGAGCTGTCGCATAAATCATATATTTCTGTTATCGGTGCAAAAACCGATAACAAATGTTCCTACTCTAGTAGGAACAAAAAACTGATATTACAAATCCAAGTTTGCAGCGATATAGATAATTGGATGGGCTATCAAGTGATGCCTCTCATTTGACATAAATTGACCAATCAAGTCTGCGCCATGCAAAATCAGAAAATCTGTCCCTTATTTGGGATTGTCCCTTAATCGGTGCAACCCCCCCTATGACTTTAGTCATATTGGCTCATTCATTTTATGTTTTTTTTCGTTCATTCATATATAATATCCGCTTCACTCAGTATGTAGATTTTATTAATTCTAAAAACCTAGCAATTTTCAACCAAACGGAAACAACAATATTTTTTGCCGTTGTTTCGATTCAGAAATTGTTAATTACTAAAGTTTACATCAATTTAACGTAGCGTTATTAATGTTGTAGACTTGCTCTGCATACTTTTTTAATAATGAAAATTTTTTTAGGGTGACAAAACTATTTATCTTACTCGTTTCTGCACATAGCACTATAGCAGTTACCTATGAGTGTAATAGGTTAATTTCACTAATTACACACACAATTGTATATATATATATATATATATATATATATATATATATATATATATATATATATATATATATATATATATATATATATATATATATATATATAAATATATGTCAAGAAAGGCAGGGGGGATTCTTACCGAAAGAACGACAGCATCATCATCAGAATGACCCAGGGGGGATTCGAACCACCCACCTCTGGATCTGCACACCAGCGCTTTACCGTTGAGCTACTTCTTTTTAGTTTTGGCAATTTTTAATGGGTTTTTCCTGTTGTGTCACAGCACAACAGGTCTTTAATTTTGATTTTGTAAGATTACACTGGCTCGCTGGTTTTTACGCGGCGGCCTGCCGCGTATATACTGCAGTGCAAACGTGTGCATCAAGAGCACACAAATGCACCTATTCGAGTGTTTAAACAAATAACAAAAGCAAATAACACTGTGTGTGTGAGCGTGTGTGTCTAAAGTCTGACAAAAAATAGTTGCACCACTTGAGAAAACGAAACATGTGATTTCGTTACGAAAACAATAGAGTTGGACTATCAAAAGTACAGCAACTAGTCACAGAAGTTACGCCACTAAAATAAGTAAGTGGCGCATCTATTTTTTGTCCGACTTTAGATTGTGTGTGTACGTAGGTACTTAGCGATTCTACTGCATGCTCTCTTTTGCGTATTTGTCCAGTACTGGCAGGGGCCCGTTTCAATAAACTCACAGGCCCACAATTGTGAGATTTGTCAGTACTAAATCAAGTGATTCGTAATGAATAGACGTATAATTTTGCCGCCTAATTTGTCACAATTGTGCGCCTGTGAGTTTATTGAAACAGGCCCCAGGTTTCGCATATAGAACACAATAATTTGACTCACCTTGTCGCAATAATGTTTCGTAGAATATTCATTAGCGCGTCGAAAACCAGAAACTTTGAACTCATGGCAACCATTCCATCACACGCTATGGAGTCCGTAGTATGGGCGCAGTTGGCTAACCGGCTGAACGTAATTTAGCTGCTGTGAAATATGTGCTGTAACTTTGGTAACATATGCGCAATGTTATAAATTTATACATTTATTTTAAAATGGCTGTTACGTACGGTTTCGCAATACAATTGTCAATTTTGAACTTTAAGTTGTTCACAGTGATCACGTTTCATTTCCTATTAGGCATGGAGATTGAATCAAAATTGACGCTCTAATATTTTTCTGATACAGACAGTTTTAGCTAGTAATGGTGACACTGTTGGCTAAGCTGAATACTGACAGTTGACAAGTTTATTTTAATATGTTGGTTTCAGAAAATTTGAAAAAGTGTTTTATATTCGATAGATTATCCTCAGCATTGCAAGTACATCACAACGCAATCTATCTAAATAAATTCATCCTTACTCGCAAAACGTGCTTGTTGAATGTCAGTGTGTGTTTTTCCTGTTGTGCCACAGCACAACAGGTCTTTAATTTTGATTTTGGACAATAACACTGAGTTTGTGTTCACCTTTTGTCAGTTGGTTTGTGTAACCTGTGCTTCAGTCTAACAGAGCGGGCGTCACATGTGGTTTGCAGTGTTTTCTACGTTAGTTTGAATGGGTTCAGTGTTAAATTACATGGGCAGTGAAAACATCTACTTTAAGTGGAATACCATTAGAGATTATGGAACGCAAAAAAAATGAAGGACGGAATCGAACTCTCTGGCATCAGATTTCAACTCAAACGCGCTACCGTCTAAGCCAACCAGCTCTCATAAGAGTGTGAAAAAATGTGTTGTTATACCAATAAAACACTATCGTTGATTTTGTTGTGACAGTTTGAGGATTTGTGTGATCAATCATTAATACTGAACAGAAATTGTGATATTAAACTTAAAAACTTAAATTGCGAGTAGAATTCAAAATGTATTTTTACAACACAAAAATTTTATATATATGTCAACCTTAACATTGAACGCAAACTACAAACTGAGCATCAGATTTTTTGCAGATAGATTGTTGTTAAAGATTTTTATCTATCGTGTATCGTAGCCGAAATAGCTCAGTTGGGAGCGTTAGACTATAGATCTAAATGTCCTTGGTTCGATCCCGGGTTTCGGTCGCATTTTTTCGAATCAACATTGCTGTTTTTAATAATTTATTCTACATACCAATTATTGAAGATTTGTGTAGTTAACATAAATCATAAATATATTTTTCTTCCTCAGGAGACGCACTTGTGTTACTTTGATTGCATTTTGTACCAACCTTCTGTGTCCCTGGTTTACATATTTACACTAAAATTTCACTTACCAAACAATTTTAAGTGAGGTGCAATATTTTATGCAATATTTTATCTGAAGGCGATAAAAGCCACTTTAGCACCGGCCCCAGGAAGGCTTACCGTATAACGAGATACCACTGCACAACAATCATCTTTAAAAAACAATCAGCTTTAAAAAACACATCACCTAGGTTCAGTAGTCTGTCTCAAGGTCGGTTACAATACGTTATTGTTTGTCATTCATTGGGATCGAATGGTATGCTTCTTTACATTTTAAAACACTTAATTTTTAAAGTCACTTATATCAGAAAACAAAGTCGCCATAAAAAAATTAAATTCCTCTACTGCTGTCTGTTAACTCAAGGATTATCTACTACACTAACATTAAGAAACCCAAGTCAAAAGCCCATTTTACCTAATTCTGTAAGCAATTAAGGGGGTAATGTCGTTTTCGTGGTTTTTGACATTTCAGTGTAATTTTTGCGTCCACAGAACTCGAGCTAAAAACGGACTACGGCTTCGAAACTTTAACCACATTATCTTTAGGAAAATATCCCCACCCGTTTTTTTCCTTTTCTAAAAATAGTGTGTAGAGTCGGTGTTATGGGCTTTTGAAAATTTTAGAGAAAAGTCAAATTACGTGATTTTTGCACAAAAATGTCATTTTCTCAACGTAGAAACGACTTATCAACTATATCAAAAAAAACGGGTGGGGATATTATGTCAGTGCATAACTGCAAAAGGTTTAGTAGTTGTTGGCTGATCTTGAGTTTCATAACTGTGGCGCAAAAATTAGTCAAAAAAATCGCTGATGGGGTGTATTCAATAAAAGCAAACGTAATCTGCTTTTAAATATAGGTTTTTTAAAGCTAGAAGGTGTAAAAAAATGTAAAAAAGACCGCTCTAGTTTTTGTTGAGGTTAAGTGCAGTTATGGTAGTTTAAAAAAACACCTAAAAACGCAATTACCCCCTTAACTACTACATACTGCGAGCACTACTTTCAATTAATAAGCCTGCGTGTAATGATTAAACCACAAATGCCGGATGAGAAAGGTTAACGTTTAAAAAGTTGGGGTGAAAAATCGAAAACCTCTCAATAATTAAGTAATGACCGGTAGAAAACAAGAAATAGGGAAGTCGTGATGTAAAGAAATGTAAGAAAACTGAAGAAATTTTGTAAACATGAAAACGTGAAAACTAAAAACAAGAACGAAAATTGGTCAACAAGAAAATTCAAAGAAATTCAAATGTCCTTGGCCGTAATGGTTTGCTAACTTACAACCCCAATCTACTCCCTATGTACGAAACGTATGTACCTACATACGTCAATAACTTTAATTTTGATTGATGTAGTATTTTTGTATTTTATTTGCAAATTATAGTAAATTAATATATACTGTTTCACACTAAAATTACACCATATCTTGAACCTTGATTTGTGAGGTCCTTGGGTAACCAACCCCAAACACACAATCAAGCTCTATCCATATGCCAGGTTAAGAGGGTAAGATTGCCCTAACCAACAGTGGCGCATAGTAACAAAAAAAAGTGCGCACATTTAACAAGATTCTAAATTCCTATTTCACCTTATGATGACGAGAGCACGCTCAAATTTCGCACAATTTATCCACTTATATAGGCCTAGCATATGGGTAAGTTAGAAGCAAATCGGAGACTGTGAAGAAAGTTACGTCCTTCCCTACCTCGTTTCACCATGGTCGATCCTTACAGACAATCGGTCTTAGGGCTATTCCTGCTTCCCGATGTTTAGCATTATTCCACGATAGTATACATACAAACGTTAATGAGGCCATGTAAATGTAATTTTTTTGAAAAAGTAAGAAAATGACTCATTCCGCAAGTTTCGTTGACTGGAAAGTTCCTGAACCAAGTGCATTCACATTTTCACCTCTAACTTCTTTGATTACAATTTACAAATACCTAGTTCTTCCTGTCACACTGCTGTTAGAAAGTTCTACATAGCATACATACTGCATAATAATTCATATTTATAGTAGCCTTTCTGCTGCATCAAAACACTCATGTAGCTTTTGAACTTAAAGTATCAAGAATTGTGTTTATGTGACCGAGTGAAGTCTATAATTTGTTCAGAACGTTTGCCGCTGAAAATCACATAACACTGACAGACTTCAAACCTTCAAATCAAGAGTACATAGTAGGAAGAGTATGACACTGTTCGTATTCTACCTTCGGACTTGCGTCCAATGCGGAGCGCAAAGTAGCCCATTTTTGTACGGTTTTCAGGGGGGTACCCGGTCGGTACTCTTCTCAGTTCAGTACTATGTCTTGAACTGGGGGTGGGAGGTACTCCCTTCAGTTGAGTACAGGGTCTTGAAATAATGGGGGGTTAAATAAGCGCGAGCTATTGAAGCGAGCTCTTATTCTCTGATTGGCCAGACGCCTGTGCACGTGCTCCAATCATAAACGGGACAGGGATAAAAGGTTAAGTATGGGTTATAGCACTGGTTGGCGTGCTACAACTGATTTATACGCATGTTTCTGTGAAACTCCGAGTGCAGGAGCACGAGTGCGCGAAGTGCACGAGTGCACCTGCACGAGGGTTTCACACATGCGTCTTAATTACTTTTAGCACAATCACCAGTGCTATAAGTGAATTGTAAATCGATTCGAGTATAGCGTGCAGTATAAGTAGACTGCACGCTGCTGCGTGCAGTATAAGTCGGGTTATTGCACTTTACTGTAACACTGAATCGAGTTACAATAACTCATTATTCATTTAGAAATAAACTTTCTCAATTAATGTCGCTGAAAGTTTGCCAAAATATCCCTTAAGGTATTTGCAAACCTTTTTTAATGTTTTTGCAAGCAGGCTATGAATAAATAATGAGTTATTAAGCTTTTAACCCTATATTAACGCTTATCACCGCATCAGTGATTATATACTATTATATACAGCGATTATAGAGAATCTACGCGCTGATTGGCCAGCCACATGTTGCACAGAATGTCAACATCAAGAGTACATAATAGTGGCTCACCTTTCTATAAAGAGTGAGACACTACTATGTACTCTTGTCAACATGTAGCCTGAAAACGACTAGCGCATCTGCGGCCTGTTGCATAAAACAATAAGCAATAGGTCCAATAAGCAATAGGTCCAATAGGTCCAATAAGCAATTGGGCCTATTGAAATCTGTTGCATAAAACACCTATTGTAACCAGGCGGCGGTTTTTCATATGTCCGATAGGCAATAGGTTCAATAGGTGCCCTGCACACGCGTACGCGTGTGTGTGTATGTGGGCATATACCATTTTTGATTTTGACTATCGTTTTCATGCTTTTAGAAGCATTTTTTAAAACTTTTCCGGTATTTTTCACCAGTTTAGATAAGAAATAATGACGCTGCAATTATATTTCTTGTTACATATTATTTTTTATAATAAGTAATAAGTAGTGTTTGTGTAAGCAAGGCATTATTGTGTATTACTTTTTTTGCTTGTTTCCAGATTGCGGCATGAAAGAAAAGCTGAGCGAGAAAAAACTCGCTCGATCTATTATTATGCAATATTTTTACCATCGCATGCGGCGAAGTAAATCACACGTAAAAAATACACGTGTGAAGTTTTTTCCTAATAACTAAAGTTTTAAGCAGTCAATTTTTATAAAATTTAGCAAACAAACACATATACATCTAATTTATCTACCTACAAAAATTTTCAAAAAAACATGCAATCTACATAAAAAACGAACGGTACAATAGGTACCATATACACCTATTGAAAAATAAGCAAAATTCATAGGTTCTTTGCAATAGGTTCAATAAGCAATAAGTGTTTTATGCAACACTCGCCTATTGCACCTATTGCAACAGACCTATTGAACTAACGTTAGCGTCCAGCTATTGAACCTATTGCTTATTGCTTATTAACCTATTGCTTTATGCAACGCAAACTGAACAATAGTAATTTACTTATTGGACCTATTTACTTATGAAATGTTTTATGCAACAGTATGATGTCATTTTATGCAACAGTATGATTATGAAATGTCAACATGTAGCCTGAAAACGACTAGCGCATCTGCCTGTGCTAGAACACACACAGGCAGACTGTAGAGTGTCTCACTCTTCTTCTTATAGAGTGAGACGCTATTATGTACTCTTGAAACTACTTGTAAAATAATAAATGATAAATGTACAGTTCTATGTACATGAGAATGTTTGATAAAAAATCCGTTTATAAATCCTGAACAACCCTGCTAAAACATTCACAGCAACATCCACTTATTTTTTAATCAGCATGCTGTTATTTAATTTAGTTTATGTGCTAAGCGTTGATTATTCATGTATTACTAAACATGAAACATCAACAATCAATTGTTATAGTTTTGTTTTTATCAGTTAACATGAGTTTCTACGTGCGAAAATTACGAATGCGTAAATAGCAAATGCTTGTTAAGATATTAAAATCACGCTAAATAACTGTTCATTTACGTTTATAAAAATTCCATATTAAGTAACTTTTACAAACCGAGGTGAGGCTAACTCTAATTCTAACGCTAACGCTAAGGCTAATTCGCTCACGTCAAAGCATTTCTGGCATAACATACTGTTTGACTTCTTTTTGTCATCCGATTTTTCCATAGATTCTATACTGTCCTGTGCACTACACTAAAAAATTTCCAGCCAGCATTTTCAACAACAAATCCATTAAATTCAATTAGAAAGCGAAAAAGCCAATATGCTAATTTCCGGTTGTGGCATTTAATGGCTTTCCCGTTGTTTTAGCAGAAGCAGCAGGTTCAGTCTGCCTGGCGTTTCACATGAAAAACCCTAGTGTTTCTGCCTGAGCTGCTCACCAGCCACGGTTATATAGTGCATAGCAGCCAGCAAAGAAAAAGGATCATAGAAATAGGCTGAACAGCTTATGGCTATATTACAAAACGAACAGGTTAGGAGCTTGAATATTATAATCAGTTCATATTAGCGTTACGAACACTTTTTCATAAAATTTATGAATATTTTTGCAAAAGAACTTTGACAAGAGGGTCGAATAAACACATTTAGGTTTTTCAGTAGTTTTTAGTTGTCTTGTCACTTATTAGTATTTCTTATTGTCTGAACAAAGACATTGTTAAAATATAAGCATTTTGTAAGCCATTAGCTTGAGGAGCAGTTTTTATCTCAGCACCTATCCGATCACTATTTGACGTTGTGCTATACCTACTTCCGTATTTTCGGCCATTTTCAGATGTCTGAAGATGCACCTAAAACCTCTGATAGCCAGTATCCATTTTCCAGTTTCTGCTTCCATCTCAACGATGACTTCAATTGGCGATCAGTTTATATGCAACGATTGGATTAAAGTTTTCTAACGGACGCCTCCTTACTTTCATATCGACTAAATTTTCATAGATTATTGGCAGGATGACTTGTTGTCCCAGGATTGTAGTACTTTACTGCTGCCTGCTCTTCTGGCTGCTGGTTTTGGTATCAGGCGTGACGATTGGAATCATCGATATAGAACGCTTCAACGCGGGATTTTACGCTGCTTTAGTGGCGATGGTTGCGCTGATTTTGGTACTGGCGGTTTGCGTGATTAGCTCAGATGAGGCTGGCAGTGTGGGTTACCCAGATTGGCTACGCAGATGCTACCGAAGCTTGCAAGATGGTAATCTCGCGGAAAGCATAAGACGATCAACACTCAGGCGAAGTCGCAGGAAACCCAGAGACAAAACCACCGTGCCAATCACTTCTGACGAAAACGATGTTATTGTCTGAAACTTGTCATGATGCCTTATTATTTTATTCTGACTTAAACGTGAACATATATTTTCACATGTTTCAAAATGCAGTTACAGTTACAGTGCTTCTACCATGTGCTTTCTATCAAAGTGTTTATTATGCTTGACTCAAAATTCAAAACCAGGTGCACAAATTTGCACTAAACCACAACTGCAACAGTTTATTCATGCTAAAAAACCAATTGAACGTTAGGAGCAGATTCAGCTGTCCTATAGTCCTTTCGCTACCCCTCCCCCCCCCCGTCAGTTCAATACTATGTTTTCAACTGAAGGGGGTTCCTCCCCTCAGTTCGCTACACCATCGAAAGGGCTTGCTTAGTGTCTTGAACTAAGGATGCCCCCTCAGTAGAGTACGGGGTCTTGTACTGAGGTGGGTGCGCCCCTCGCAACCGTACAAAAACGGGATATTTTGAGCTCGGCTTTGGCCGCAAGCCCGAAGCCATAATAGGGAGAGTGTCATACTCTCTCTAGTCCCTATTGTGACCTCTTGCTTAAACTAACAAGAAATAGACACTTTCTCAGGTTTTTCGGCCGATTCATAAAATGTATTGTGGTAAGTATTTTATTATATTATATTACCAATAACTTTAAACCATCTATGAAGCCGCACATAATTTTCTACACCAAGTGCTCAATACCTTGGCGAATGCTAGTTGTTGAAGAAAAATTGCCGAGCAGAGGCACACGCAGTTTTAACATGATTTAACATTTTTACATTTTACATTTACATTTTAACATAACTGGTAACTTGAATATTGTTGTCGCCTACTCTTGATAGTATTGAAAGGATTAAGATAAGACATCTTTTACAGAACATGCTTGACAATTTAATTGTAAACTTAAATCCAATTCTCAAAATGGATTAAACGGATTAGATTAAACTTTGTTTCGTTAATTACTTATCACACCTTCTACCTATGAAGTTATATAAAGTTTGACACAGCAATTGTTTGTAACAGCTCCCGCTTGTACACAGAAAATTTTGTAAGCCTATGTCAACGTTGAGAGTAGTTATTAGGCACACAAATTTTAATCTAATCCGTTTAATCCATTTTGGGAATTGGCTTTTAGTCAGAATCAAGCTTACATAAATTTTTGGGGGTAAATTTAAGCTTACATAAATACCAGTTTTTTGGGAATAGCATAGGCACAAAACTATAAGGACAAGGATAAGGACAAGTAATTTACCGTATTTGACACATCGATAGCATGAAAACAGTTTTAGACATTCCTTTTAACAAACACACTCATATTGCTATACATGTGTTAAACCACGAACCACGGGGCTCTTAGGATTTAGGCTCAGAAGGCGAGGGCACGAGGGCGAAAAGTGACCGTACGCCCGAGCCGAGTGGAACGTGATCTAACGGCTGAAGACCGCAACAAACGGCCTAGAACTCAATTGCCCAGCCCTCTCTTAGGTCCGGGACTTACGCGGTGAATTCCCGCAATAGCTGCGAAGCCTACAAAACACCCAACGGCAGTCAAAATTAGAGACAACACGAAAACTCCAAATTAATAAAATTTATTGGAGGCCAAAGTTACAAATATAAAAAGCAGAGGAAAACGAGTAAAAACCTAACTCACTTCATTCCCTAAACGCAGGGGAAGCTATTCCTAGACTCAATCGGCGCGCGAGGCCCTAAATACCTAACCCCGTTTCAATGCGTCGGCGCCATCCCCCGTTTTCGTCGTCTTCACCAGCTCACACCGACTCTAAGCTAGTCACACCATAGGACAATATATATTTCATAACTTTCAATAACTTCTTATTTCTTCTTCTAAAATTTCAATATCGTCATAATTTCAACATGTGCAATTAATTGTATTCATCTTTTGTGTGTTGAGTCACGAAATTACTACGCTGTAAGCTAAACAGCGAGGCGCAGAAACTGCTGGCAGCCTTTCTAATAATTTTTGGGCGCTGCACAGAGCGCTGTGAAGTCACGAAAACTGCCAAATACAATAAGTAATAAAAGCGTGTCTTGGCTTATTTCTGCGATTGTGAAACGGAAATATGAGTAAATTGTAACGATGTATGTGTGTGTACGAGTGCGAGAAAACCTGCTTCTGCCAGGGGGTGCCCCCGGAACTACAACACATGAAATATTAGCGATTGATTCACAATAAAAACACACAAGGCATCGCATAAGATAAACTACATATTACTTTGACAATTGGTAAATTTTTTCATCAATAAAAGTTATTATATATTTTACCTGCTTTGTTGTTGATACATCAAAACATATTTTAGAAATATGTAGTTGCACAGGTGCAATTGTATACATAATTATAGAGGCATATAAGTTATCTTGAAATGGGGCTAAGATTTATAGGTACTAAAGATATCAGCCATAATCGTCTTTACTCTTAACAATGTTAATAACTAAATAGATAACGCCGATGTTCTCAAGAAATCTATGTCAACAGACAATAAACGGTTCATTGCTGAAGTTCTTAACAAACCTAACTAAGTATTGTAAATAATTGAATTAATTTAAACTAAAGCAAGTTTTGAATATTTCATAGCAAAATATTTTTAAACACGTCTAAATTTACAGGTTTTAATCTTGTTCTTTCCGAAGGGAAACGGCGCACATTTTCAACGGCAGTTTCAACTTTTAGTAGTCAAAAACTTGAAAACAAACAAATGCTGTGTCACATTTGTAACCTATGCAAATTATGAAATGTCGCAAATATGCAACGCTTGCATCTGGCTGGATATGGATATTAGCTACCTAGTGTGGTGACCGTAATAAAGAATATTTAAATGCATTGTAACTCGGCAGTTAGTCAATATTTTGTACATTGAGATATCCAACGATAACTACTGTTGTGATACAGCGAGCTATTTATTGGCCTCCTACAAGAACTTGAAAACCTAGAAAATGTCAACCCTAACTGTCAAATGTTGCCCAGTCAGCCAAGTACAGTAAGCGTAGCAGGAGGTCCCAATTAAGACTGACTGTGTCAATATAATCACCTAATTGCTGTAATCTGACTGTAATGCCGTTAAAGGGGGCTCCTTTTCTTGACTAGGGGCTCTTAAAAATTCAATTGTACGTGTAAGTCATAGGTGCAACAAAATGTTTTTTGTGGTGGCAAAGCCGGCCTTCACCCGAAATTTTTAACTGACGAAATTGATTTTTGCATGATAAGCAAAGTTGGGGAACTTTTTTTTAACCTGAGTAGCTCCCTTTTAAGCTTTTAAAAGTAAAATAGAAAGCTAACTACTGGTTTTTAGTTAATTGGTGAAAAATTAGCACTAGGTTTCTCCTTTTTATATTACTATTTTTGAGCACCAAAACTTATATAGTAAAACTAGGTAAGTTGTAAACCTGCAGAGTTGTATATATTGTTACTATTATGTAATTTTTGACACATGTTAACACTTTTGTAATTCAATTGAAACACCACCCCCAAACATTATGGCATCAGTAATTATGACTAATAAATCAACTTTGTCTCAGACCTAGTCTTGTAGGAGGTTTCCAAGATCTTGTAGGATGCCATTAAATTACAGTACTGTGCAAAAAAGTTCCCTGTTCGTCGGCGTACGACGAGCTTTGTCGTTTGTGAAAAGTGACGAACGGTGGCCGGAAAGTGACGAACAAAAAAATTTCCCAAAAGTGCTCCAAAACACATTTTCAATGTAAAAAAGTGAAAAATTGAAAATTTTTTGTTCGTCACTTTCCGTCCACCGTTCGTCACTTTTCGCAAACGACGAAGCTCGTCGTACGCCGACGAACAAGGAACTTTTTTTTGCACAGTACTGTAGGCAGGAAATTTCAACTTTAAACTAAATTTGCCTTGCGCTCAGCCTTGGCCGGAGAACTAGACTTAGAAATTTTTCTGTTAACTTTTTCTATTTAAATAATCAAGCCAGAAAATCGAACCTTCCTGACAAAAACGGAAAAAAACCAGGAATGCGCTTATGAATGAATAAATGAGTGAATGAATTTACTCACGAAGACAAAATAATCAGATAATCATACATCACCAACGAAAGCTACAAAAACAAACAAGCATGTCAAAACACTCAAATCGGCAAAAAAGAATACCAAAAACCGCTACTGCATGCATACTAAAGAAAAAACTATTTAGGCTACAACAGAAAACTAAACAATTGAAAACGACAGGTCTATTATGATTAACCCATGGACTATGTAATCCATTAGCTGGTGCTGTTGCAACACAAGCTGGTAGGTTGTTCCATATAGTCATGACGCGAGTGGTTTTTTCAAGCCTAGGGGGCTCTGGTCTGATTTTCCTATTGCTGTCTAAATCAGATTGCAAACCATTCCAATCTTCGTTTTTCAGAAAAGCTAAATACAATTTACAATCATCTGCAAAAATTTATTTTCGAGTGTTTAACTGTCTCAGCAATGTCGTTAATGTATAAAAAAACAGTGCAGGCCGTAAGACAGATCCCTGAAAAACTCCACTTCGCAACAACTTCCAGTCGGAAAAACAACCATCAGTTTTTACTCTTTGGCTCTATTTAAGTCTATTATCTATTTTGAATAAAATCTCTAAGACAAGATAACACCGAGTTTTTTATGCCAGAATACGCCAACTTTAACAACAAACTCTCTTGAAGTACCTCTGTTAAAGGGCTTTTCAATATCCAGGTAGATTACTTCAACATGAAGTTTTAGATCAATCTCATAAGCTATGTCATTTAGAGAGGCTACGAGTTGCGTTGTAGTTTATCTGTTTTTAAAAAAACCGAACTGATTGTTAGAGAAAAGATTATTCTGAAAACAAAAAGTTACTAGATCCTTATTTGTAATACTTTTCATTAATTTGCAGGCTACACATTACAAGTACATAAGCAAAGCATCTCTATAATTTAACAATTCGCTACGTTTCCTTTTAGTTTTGTAGATCGGAACCACATCAGCATCACGCCATTTGGAAGGACTCTAGAAGTAAACGATGCATCAAAAATTTATTGCCAGCGGGAGTGCAAGCCCCAGAGCAAAATTTTTGAGGAATGTGCCTGGTATTTTATCTGATTCTTGCATACACGTATTCTTATGTTTAGACAAAATTAAATAAACTATTTTGGGATAAAAAGCAACACGACTCAGTTCTGATTGGTGCATCGATGGAAATCAGGGTTGGCGCAATAACCCTTAACTCCAGAATATGTAAATAGGGAATTGGAGCGCTTTCAATACAATATACATTACAAAAATAATCATTAAACACATCAACATTTCTCATTACTTGTTACAACTGCTTATGCCACGTCCCAAGCCATAAAACAGGACCGCAGGGGCTGGTTTTCTACTTATGTTGAAGTCCCAACTTACTGTCAGCGACGGTTGTGGAAGGAGAAAGTTGTGCGGCTCGGGAGGACCCAGAACTTCCATGTTTATACTATTCACGTACCAAAGCTTCACAAGCAATGAGGTTATGCTTTCTTGTATCTAAATCATTCCTTTAGAGTTTTTTCAGTTTAAGGTGGTAGTTACGTTTTCGACAGTTTTTATAACGTGCTATAACTTTTGATTGCCTCAATGAATTTAATAGCGGTATTCTTCACGTTAAAGAACTTGACTGAAACTACACCTATGCACATTATCTAGCTTAAATCTGTAACAAGCTAGTCAGCAGACACTGTCAAAGTAGTCGAATTTCGTGAATTTTTGCATTTTTCTTATTTTGCTTGTAAAATTGACAGTGTAACTCCAACTAATTTCATTCTTTACACCAACAAAGCCAATAACAGGGTGAATTTTAATGCTAACTTTGGTGCATTTATGTGTTGCAGAAAAGAAGTTACGGACCTTTAATTTTGAATTTTTTCGAATTTTGAAAAAAATACGATTTTTTGAAACTAATTTTTTCACGAAATAGGCTAAATTAATATGAATGAAAAAATTGACACATCAGAAATTGTCTAAAAAACATGTAAAATAACGCATGAAAAAATTGCAACATCGAGACTTGAGATTTAGTCCACGGAAGTACATTTTTACGGATTTCTGTGAATGAAATTGCTGTGACGCAAAATTTAAGCAAACAAAATTTTTGAAATTTTAGTATAAAGTAGACACATATGTGTGCCAATCTATCCCAAATTTTGAACAAAATCCTTCTGGTAGTTGTATAGTTTTGCGGACTTTTGTATGATGTGCTTTAGTTCAAAAAGAAATGTTACATAAATGTGACGTAATCTCAAAAAGTGAAAAGCGGAAAGATAAGTTTTGGCATCTAAATTGAAGGTTTTTGACATGCCCGTGTGTCAATTTTTTTTTTCAATAAACGGCCGTTTTGACTAGCTACTACTTTGGCTTAGCTAAACATAAAATTTACGAAAAATTGTCGTAACTGACTGAAAAATATTTTCTGTGAAAATTAAAAATGATTGTTTCAAGCTATTTTAGCAGGCATTTATCTCATAATAAATTATAGTTTCCTAAATTAATATGCGTACTATAAATTATTGATTGAAAATTAATCGTAAATTGTCAAGTGTTACTCCTGCAAAACTGTCGAAAACGTTACTACCACCTTAAGAGAGAGATGTGTGTATTGTCTGTGATATAGTATACCTGTTAGTCTGATGTACGCATTTGTTTCACTGGTGGCCTTAGATCAATAATAAATGTTAGGTATCACGTTCGCACTTCATTATTTCTCCAGAGATTAAGCTAGCAAAACTCAGTCGTTTTAGGTGTATTCATTAATTTTATGAGGCTTAAACTGAACCTTCGTTTGCTCTGTTTAAGCTGATATTCCTGGCAGCCGCATGAAGCTGAGCCTATGGTATTTTTCACAAGCTGAAAGCAAGCAGATTGAAGTTTTTGTAATTTGTGGCGTTAGTATTAATGTTATGATATAAAATCGGCTTACTGATCTAGCCACATACATAACTATAAGGTAGCTGGGGGTGAACACAAGATGGTAAGATGTAATAAATTTTTCGGCAGAGCTAAGGCGAAACTTCTTCTGTTAGGCGAACTTTAGTTTCCAGAATTAAATCTACTTTTAATAAGAATTAAAAAAACAGTCTGCACCAAAACCCTTGGGCTAAATAAAGTTTTGCAACTAGCGAGAAATATAAAACGTCTGTTTCAAAATCGAACGTGGGAACTATTCGCCTGGTGTTTTCATTCAAAATTTGACCTTAAACTTGAGGTGTTTATGAAAACGTTCCTAATTTTTTAAAATTGCTCGTCGAATTATTGGTTGGTTTGTCACTAACAGCATTGCAATTTATAAATACGGTTACTTCCTTAATTTTTTGGTGAGATTGACACCTACTTCGCTTCTTATGTTAAAGTTTATTTTAGTTTACAAAATCACATTCATTTATATACGAATCGTCTGTAGAGTGTAGACACCTTAATCTCTCGTATTGTTTTGTCTTAGCTAAAACCAGGTATGTAATTACCCACTCAAACACAGAGTTTCAATTCAAACGCTACAAAAAAACTGTCAAAAACTTGTGCTCGGGTGTAAACTAAACCTGTTAATTTGGAAATCTATAGGTAATAGCTGACAATTAATTGTCATGGTAACATGTAGGTATCAGTTAGTTCCTGCTATCTTTATGTCACATTTTAGGTTATCCTTTGAAGGATAGTCTATTTTTGATTCGACATCAGATCTTCTCGTTCTCAGTATTTATGACGGTACAAAGATGGTCAAATTGTTAAAAAGTTTGGCTAATACTCATTATTATATCATGACATTGGAAATCAGTCTGCGAAGCCATAGGTAATTTACCATTCACCAGTGTATCTAAGGGCCGTTCCAGAAATTATATTATCTGGATCTAGGTTAATTTCAGGAAACTCAACATATAAGATTGACGAAATTGTATACAACGACTAAACCCTATCATTCGCATTTACTTGCACAATTTTATAAACTTATGTCGAGTTATGAAGTTAATCCAGTTAATATTAATTTTTGAAAAGGCAGGTCTTAAATCTACCTTAACGCCACCATATGTTATAAATCAAGCTAATTCACATCTAATATTTTTTCAGAACTCACAACCAAGTGTACCTGAGGTGCTGAGCTTAACACAGACCTACTTGTCACACGAAATCGTCAAGTGTGAATTATAATTAGTCCTTTAGGCTTGTTTTGCACGATCCATATTCATATACCGTGAGTCCTGATTTCACCATAGTATTCATGCACACGTTGTTTCCTTTTACCGTGAAGAAACTTTGGCTTTTTTAATTTCATGCTTGGCTGGTAGTGAATAACCATGGGTTGGGTCCAGTCTACTTTTGCTTGTTAGCTTCATGAATCCAGAATGGAAAACATATAGCTGCATGAAAAATGGAATAGCTGTAGTTTTTGTTTTTTTTCTGAAGGCCATTTTTTTCCCTCATGTTTTCTACTAGCATGATACTGTTTTACTTCTACAAAAATCTCATACCTGTCCGCGACAGAACGAAGGCAGATGCATTCGTCGAAATCGGCCTACTTGTTTGAGTTAGAAAGGCTCTGGAGTAACCCAGTAAAAAAGTTGTACAGAAATGTAAAAACGATTTCATCCAGAAATAATGGCCGCGTTTAATATTTCCTCTAGAATATTGACACTCAGGCCTAATATGTAACCATTTCTTAGCCCGCAGAAGAGCTTGTTTAAACAAAATCACAAGCCAGCTGCAACTTTAACTGGCCATTCGTCTGTTCACGTGCTCCAGTAACAAGCAGTCAGGCACTAAGTGGCCATTGCAGCCATTTTCGCCTGAGTGCTCATTGGAGCAAGTGCACTTGCACAGCAGCTCATGAATTATTGGCAGTATATGAATGAATGAATGACTTTATTAAAATTTCGAGCACATTATTCCATAATAAAGGAACATACATACTGTGTTGATCATTACAGTCAAAACATCGCATTAAGCAATCGCTTGAACAGAAAAATTAAGAAACAAACAAAACAAAAAAGTAATTATGTTAATTAGTAATTACAAAATTATGTTAAATATAATTTTCAGAAATTATTGTTAATCCAAATTTCTGTTATATTTAATTTCACGCCGTTGGAAAGATATGTTTATAAATTTTGCTAATTTATTAAGAAAAATTGAATTTTTTGAGCTCATATGCACTGAAAACGCATGCTCGGGGGTATAAGGCGCATAACAAACATTAAAAACACATAACCTCAAGTCTTGGTATAGTTTACAATGCAGTAATAATGTTCGTAACCGAAAAAGGGTTTATATAGTTTGTACAACTGCAAGCTTGGTAATCTGCCAAGTTCTTCTTGCCATTCATACACTAGAAAATGGTCTATGATACGTTTTCAAGCGATTGAGAAAAACTGGTTAATAGTTAGTATTTGTTGAAATTGCCAAAACTGCAGCATATCAAGACCAGTTAACAGCTTGATCAAGGCAGTTACCCAAGTACGAACACCTGGCTCATTGTAAGCTAGGTTACATAGACAATAGTAAGCTTGTTTTGTCAAAGAATTTGAGTTAGCGGCAAAAATTTTAGCCCAAAATTTCAACATTGACATTTTACGATTTAGCAGTAGCGGAAAACGACCCACATCCCCATATACAGCTAAACATGGGGCCTATTCCTTTACCGGATTAAAGGGTTAATTATAATCGGACTAAACGGTTTAAAAATTATGCTGAAAAAAGCCATTCCAATACCTCCGGATTAAACGGACTTAACAGCTAGCGCGCTGATTTTTAAGTCTGTTTAGTCCGATCAAGCTGGACTTAATTTTTCGCGCTAAACTGTTTAACCCGGCAGTTTTGGAATGGATCAAATTTATAATCGGACTAAATTTAGTCGGACTTAATTTAGTCCGGTGTCATTCCTAAACTTAAACTTCCCGAATCCCGACACAGATAAATTTGGATTTCTGGTGCACTATAATGTTTTCGCACCAGCCAATCAGTTTTGTCTCCGCCTACGAACTTTTGTCTCTGATTGGCTGAGCAGTTGAAGTTGACCATTAACTCGCTGTTTGAATACAGCGTTTTCGCAACATAAAAAATTTACTTGCAGCGGCACATAATGCAAAAAAATAGCTGCAAATGATGACATATTAGTTTTTAATATCCATTATATATAAAGACTATTTAGCACGTTACCGTTCAGGCGGGCGTAGCCGAGTGGTTAAAGCGTTCGCCTTCACCGCGCCTGGTTGGATTTCGAATCCGACTTACTTAAAATTAAATAATTTTTTTGAAATTTTTGTTTAAAATCCTACATAATATCCAAAAGCTTTTTAGAAACCCTTTGTTTAAAAATTTTTAGATTTTTGATAAGAATTTGTTAAAAATTGACCAAAAAAAGCAATTTTGACGAAGATTTTTTGGAATACGTTTTTAAAACGGATAATTGAAATACACCATAAAATAGCCCAATTATTCAGCTACAATTTGATATATAGATCGTCCAAAACGGTTAAGATAATCATAAGTAGCAAGCGAATAATTGGGGGGTACCGGGAAGTTAAGTCCGTTTAGTCCGCGTAACAGAACGCGGACTAAAACTCCATGTAAAATGCAGCGAGTGGACTAAAGGGACTTATTTAAATCCGGTTTAGGAACGGAAATTTTTTAATCGGACTAATTTTAGTCCAGCTGAGAGTTTAATCCGGTGGTAGTTTAGGAATGGGATCGGACTAAAAAGTTTAATGCGGTGGTAGTTTAGGAATGGGTTCGGACTAAAATTAAGCCGCTGACTTATTTTAAACCGTTTAGTCCGTTTAGTCCGACTTGCCATTCCAAAACCTCGGACTAAAATAAGTCCAGTCCGTTTAATCCGGTAAAGGAATAGGGCCATGGAGTAGTTATTTTTACATTTAACAGTTGCTTAATAAAACTTAAATGCATTAATTCGACTTTATCTTGATTACAGTGTAACAAATTTGTGCAAGTATCAGACCAAGTATTAAAACCCCAAACTTCGGATCCGTAATGCAATGCAGAGGTGACTACTGTATCAAAAAGCTCAAGCTGAATTTTCACTGGCAAGTTATAATTTCTCAAAGTTGAAAGTAAGTTCATTTTTGAATAATTGCCTAGCATTATTCTATTTTCTATTGTAATTGTGTTGATTCCTTGCCAGTCTAAAAACCAGCCCAAATATTTATATTCATTAACTGATTCCAGAGGAACATTGTTATAATGAAAAACTGATTGATCTGTTCTGCTATTTCTAGAGCGTCCAAAACACGTATGTATACATGCTTAGCCGGGGTACTCACAGCTGTACCCTTCGGGATCGGTATGTGAGGTCCCAAACTCTGCCCTAAATTTAATTTAAAAGCATACACTACACTCACCCACTGTAGGTAGTTACGATGCCCTTCTTTTAGAGCTATACTCGTAGCCTGGTATAGTTTCAAAACAAGGAAGAGGTGAATCTGGGAACCACACTGTACTCGACCACCTTATGGGCAAACATTAAAAAACATGCTTAGCAGTACTTGAACAAATTGGCCGATATCGACGAGCGCATATGCCAGCGGTCAATCATGGGCAGGCTGAAAAGTGTCTCACTCTTCTTCATCCTATCATCATCGGCGAATGAAAGTGTTCTATTTTTGTTGATGTAGTCTGCAGTCTAGTCTAGACAAATAGGTAGAGTAGGCAGTTGTAGGTAGGTACTAGGTACATATGTAGTTACAAGAATTATTTGTAAAGACAATTTTTTTCTTACTATTAAAGCCGATTCATATTTTTTATTAAGGACACGGGGTCAAGGCCAAATATTGGTTAAAAATATGTTACGCCGTCCACAAAAATAAGTCTGAATTTACATGAAAGCAAATACGCCTTTTTTAAATGTAAAACAGCTAATACTGAGACAAACATAAGCTGAAAACAATAAAACTCTGAGCTAAAAAATAAACTCTCCGTCCTAGTGTTTGGAACAGAACCATGCGAAACAACTCGCTAGAACGAAATTTTGTGACTAAAGTGTACTATGTACCTATAAACATAAGTCCATTTTTAATTCAGTCGTTACGTTTCTTAGAACGACTATTTTTGTCATAAAACGTTATATATTTCACACTTCTTTGACAATTCGTTTAGTTCAAAACTGTCATGGTTGTGCAATTTAAAGGAAAAGCTAATGATTTTCTTAGTTTTTTGTGTATTGTTTTTCCTGCTGACACTTTTTCAGCGGCATGTGCTATACGTAGACTCTACTATTTCACTAAAACAGAAATAAACAATAATCACCTCTGAATAGACAGAAGCTGAGTTACAATCCAGAGGTGCTAGTGAAATAATTAAAATAGAGGTTTTTACATCTACGCCTAGCGCTCATAGGCCTTTTTCAGCCTGAAAGCTAAGCTTCGAAAGGTTTTCAATTTACTGTCTGAGGCTCTATTCCAGATTTAGAACTCTCCGTTTTCTCTTGTGCCATAAGATGGGTGTCAGTGCCCATCTTATTGATATAAAATTCCAATTTATTTAGACACATTGTCTGTTCTAAATTCTGATGAGCAGTAATTATTTTTATTAGTCATGACATTAATGACATGTTTTATTGCATTTGGAAATGGATCAATGTCAATGTTTCAAAGGTCACACACAAGCAGTGTACAGCAGAGTTCGCAACCGGTGAAATAAATAGGTATTAACATTAACACCTTTTTGTTCATGACGTTTCTTGGATTTATTGAAAATTTTCAGTCGCTAAAAAGATTTAAGCGCGTTTCATACTAGACCTTGTCTAAATCGTTTTTTCCTTAAGCGATTTTAAAAAACTGCCAAGCAAAATAAGCTACATTTTCGCATGCAAAAAGTTGGCGTTACTTGTACATCGTATGCAAAAGATTAGCAAAACGCTTGTGTCAGTTTTTCACAACAGCTGACCAAAATCAGTCCTTGCCTACGTCCCTGTGTCCTTTAAGACATATATGAACCGAGCTTTAGGTGTTTGGAAAAGGCTGGGCATGGTTCCACAAGGCAAAGGTAAAACACAGGTTACTTGAACCTGGCTTAGCCGCTTAAGGTGTTGTGTTTTTTTGTTTTTTTTTTTTTGGGGTTGGGGGTGGGGGGGGGGGAGGTTTGGAAAGGTTGGTTGGATAAAAAGGGGTTTGAATTTTAAGGGGGGGCCTTTAAAAAAAAAACAAAAAAGGAATCCCCTTAAGGCCGGTTCACACGAGGCAACGCGCAGGCAACGCGATTTTCAGGCAATCTTCAAGCAACGCGCGTTGCTTGGAAGTTGCTTGAAAAAATACGTTCACGAGGCAATTTGCAGGCGATTTTTAAGCAACCAACCACCAGGCAACCTGCAGGCAACAGCCACTCAAATTTGAACCGTCCCAAATTTGAAACTGGCGCTAGTTTTATGTGTTATTTTGTACCAAAATGGACAAGTTGGTTGGCTTGGCACTTTTTGGTGCATGTATATGTCTCGACGGCCAAAATAAGGTCCGTGTTTGAAAAAAGTGGGTTAAGAATTGGCTTTTGAGACGACGTGCTAATGGGATGCTACAACTCCATTCTCCAAGAGCTTGCCCTTGAAGACCACGAGGGCTACAGACGGATGATTCGCATGGATGTGGCCACCTTCGGAGAACTCACTAACATTGTGAGGGACTCCATTCAGCGCCAAGATACTGTAATGCGAGAAGCTATACCCGCAGAAGAACGGCTTGCAGTCACTCTGAAATTACAAATGAAGAGCATAGGATCATCCCCTGTATGGGTTCGACGCGCTACCCCCCGCCCCCTTCAGACCTTTAGCACACCGTGCCCTTAAGGACGGCACTCCCTGTTATGTGAAAACCACCTCATTTATCCAATTTATTTCTGCAAAAATTATTAGTCACTGATCAGTTATAAAGTTTACTAGCTAAAAGATTTGAGGTACAACATTGTAAAAAACCGTTAACAAAAAATTTACATTTTGAGTCATTTTTCAATTGAGAAATAAAAAAACAGCAAAACAGTCATCAGTAATAACTTGTTTAGAGTTTAGGTGGGATAACTCCGATCGGTGGTGGGTATAAAACAGTCATTTTGTAACCAGGACTTTGGGATACCGAATAGCTAGGGCTTGGACTCTCGCGACTGAGGTGGACTGGGAAAAGGGCGAAGGCATGTAGCAGTTGTAGTAGCTGGCAGCAGCACCACTTGTGGATTCAAGGCCCGTAGGTTGACCTTGCAACCGCTGATTCACTAACACCCGCTGAATCTCGAGCATAGCTAGTTCAGCTCGATTAGGATCCAGTTCCTCGAGTGAGCAAGCAACAAAAGCTCCAAACTGCTGCAAGCGGGTCTTGCATAGAACAAAAACTAGTTTTCAAGGCACCATGGGAAAACAAGCTCCAGCGAGCATGCTAAAATCTGATTGGCTGTTGCCTGAGCGTTGCCTGAAAAGGTCGCGCACGTCGCGACTGAAAAATGTTGGTTGCCTGGAAATCGCCTGCACGTTCACACGAGGCGATTTTCCAGCAACGCGCGTTGCTTGCGCGTTGCCTGGTGGTTGGTTGCTTGAAAATCGCCTGCAAATTGCCTCGTGTGAACCGGCCTTTAGGTTAGCTTTAGTGTCACCTCAAAGGCTGGACCTTAGAAAACAACGCCCATTAGGGTCCAGCGCCAGGGGCCTGTTGCATAAAACAATAAACAATAGGCTTTTTATGTATAAGGCTTTATTTTTTGACTAAACACATACTACCCCCGCACACTTGATTGCGGCTGAATAGAAACTAGGGACCCCCCTCACCATCGGCCACAAGTAGCTTTTTGCTCCCCCCCCCCGGCCAAGTCAGGCCCCTCATCACCCTCAAAACAACAGTAATTCATGAAAACTCACTAGTTTGAGCCAAGTGCGAATTTGAAGCCAACAGATGGTGCTCGAGAAAAAGTTTTCTGATGAAACTTGAAATTCACAGCACAACTTCTGTTTTCTATTTGTTTATTGCAAGTCCTGGCTAGAAAAGCAGTGGGACACTCGCTGTACTCTCAGTGCCTGAAATTTAGCTCTTTTAGCAATGAATCACGTATTTTTTTATTGTCTTAAGGTCCAGCAATGTTTGGTCTGACTTTTAATGGAAGCCATTCTAGAATTTGTCATGAAGCTTCAGTTAGGTATTACATATTACATACCTGGAGTTATATCATACCTGCCTTAAAAAACAGTGCAATAACTAACGCCAATAACTAAGTGCACGCTGCTAGATTCACAGCGTGCATTAGTTATTGCACTGCTGTAAGCGTGCATCTTAGTTACTGACTTATTGCACTGTATATTTCAAGACAGGCATATTATAAGAACGTTATAGTACTTTGTAGTAATGTACTCAGCAACTATTCGCACTGGCACGTGAAGCCCGCGTGCAACTCGTGCGCTGCCCGCACTCGTTCATGCACTTGGCGCTTCACGTAACAGTGCGTATAAATCGCTTAATGCACGCTACATCGTGCTATAACTGACACTAGGTAGGTGCTGATACTTGGTAACTCCAAATACAATAGAAGATAAAAATCTAAGCAGCTAAAACTGTGGCGTTAAACTGGTCCATTGATTATGATTAACAAATGATAACCCATTTACACTATTTCTATTTGCCCTTCGTTGACCAACCTACCAGGCTCTATCGACAAAATTTGCATTATCTCTAGACTGAACAAAACCTACTGGACCCGGGAAGAACAAAAACCACGTGATTTCATGACGAAAGAACTAATTCCAGGCATCAAGACTACGGCGCAGTATATATAAACGCAAAAATTATACCACTTGTTTTATCACATGGTTTAGCAATTTTCGGTCAGAACCAAAAAAAATTACACAGAATATTAGCACTAGCGAGCTATTTTTAGATTTTCAGATTATTCGACTTTACAGCTTTAATGTTCATTTTGGGAAAATGACACCGCAAATTTAGCTGGTTTATCAGTTTTCATGAGAGTATGTTAAGCCTCACTCCAGAAAGGAGGGATGACTTTTTTGTAGAGTTTCCGATGGGACCTAAAGACCTAAGACCTAAAACTTTTTCTATACTGGGACATGATTTCAGGAGTGCTACGTGTGTCAAATTGTCAATTGTCTGCCAAATTCGAACGCTAGGTTCCAAATAATACATTCCATCCACATATTATTCACTACATATTACAAACCAATATTATGTCGATTTTAATTTTAGTTTATCCTTTTAGGGCATTGTCTGCATTCGTCATTACTATGTATTTAATATATATTAATTAATATGTTCTCTTCAATTAATTAAATTAATGCTCTTCGTTTATTTACTAGCCATAGTGGATGTAGCATTTTTTCTCACGGGTGCTATATATGCCATTATTGACGTGAATCGATACAGTTTCGGTCTTTATTTGGTATTGGTATCGATTGTGATGGGTTCTCTATTGATTGCTCTCTGTGTGACGAAGCCTGACTGCTGCCGAACTCCAAGGTGTATTCGGGCAGCCTTTTATAAACTTTGTCAGCCGACCAGACACTCAGGTCAGGAGGGTCTCTTAGAGTCCCTGGGAACCCAAGACCCCTTTCACGTGCTCACAACCATGAAAGCCATACCCGTGCTAATACAGGCCATTCAGTTCAGCATGGAAGCCCACGATACGCCCGAAATCAGCACCAAACAAATCGAGCTTAGCAGCGGGTTTGTCGACATGCCCACAACTACAAGTAGAGTTACAAGGTCAAGTACAAGTACGGATGGAACGGCCGATGCTTGGGTTGAAGTGGACGGCGCCTGGGTCAACTACTATAACCCCAAAATGAAAATAGCCGTCGTCCGACGCAGATCCAGTGGACTTTTTCCTCTGTCCGAGTCCACGCAAACGCGGACGAAAATAAACGAACGATGCTCGCAAAAAGTCCGACGAATTTCTACCCGACGTCGAAGCAGCTCTTGTAGCAATCTTTATGAAACGTTTAATGACAAAGTACTTTCAGCCAAAATGTGCAAAGCTTCCTGTGTATAAAAATGAGATAATTTTGTAATTTTTCACTTATTGAAATACAAAACCTAAATGTTTATTATGTTATACGAATAATTGTAAACTTGGTTGCTGGCTAATATTTTGTTATTTTCTTAAGTCAGTGCTGTTTTTGTAGTTTTTTTCGTAGTTGTAGCAGTTTTAGTTGTAGTTTTTTGTCAGAAACTAAAGGGCAAGCCAAAATATGGATCATCAATCTTACAAATGAGAGTAAGAAAGTTCCTACGTAAAAAGTCAAACGTTTAAAGCTAAACAATTAATAAAGTAAAAATAAAACCAAAAAATTAGTCTAAAAAAATATATCGTTCGCTTGTTTCGACACGTTTTTGCCTTACTGATTAGTCTAGGGCAAAAAAGTCAGACCATTTTCATTTAAGTTAAAGTTAAAGTAAAGGCCATTGCTTCAATTTAAGTTAAAGTTACAGTTAAAGTAAGGCTCAGGCTTCAATTTAAGTTAAAGTTAAAGTAAGCCGAAAATCAATGACTTTTTTAAAATAACTTTAAGTTAAAGTAAGGTTATTTTAATTTGAGTTAAAGTTACAGTTAAAGTAAGATCTTTAACTTTTTTTGGAGTTAAAGTTAAAGTTAAAGTAAGACCCCTGACTTTTTTAGTTTCAGTTAAAGTTAAAGTTTAACTTTTTTGCCCTACTGGTTACGTACAATTACTCTGCCAGATTTCCGAGACAGGGATTAATGACTGACGATTAAAGCATATTGCCTACATTTTATGGTATATTTTATGACAGAACATTAAATTGAAAGAGTTGGCTTTGCTACCTAATAATTCTTACCACGACAGTCATTACTTATCAAACATGCACACTTTTGAGCAAAGATTTATTGTCTATTAATTACATGAGCCAGGATAAACTGAGCAACAAAACTAATCACATATGAAGGATCGGTATTAAATATTAACGAAAAAAAACAAAGTAACAAAAAGACCGAGACTTCCTTGTTCCCTCCCTAGTCCCTAGACAAAGTACACAAATATACCATTTCGCAGATATTTTGTAGTTATTAGTTATACAACTCTACTGCTAATAAAGTTCACACATAATTAAATAAGATCAATAACTAAATCTACACTATCTCTAAAAATAGCGAAAAGTTAATCCGAGAATAAAATGGGCTCTTGCTCTATTCGTTCAGTGAAATGCTGGTTTATCACTTCGATGCGGCAGCTAAAGCTGCAATCTGAAATAACACAAAAATAACTAAATAATAAATACCATAGATGTACAATAATGAAAAATTACCATCTCTGTCAGATTTCCACTCGGAAAAGACAAAACGGACACGTGAAATAACCAAGTTAAATCATAGCAAACTGATCATATTACGTCACTGTCCATTCATTAAACCACACACAATACACATTAGCTATTTTTTGCTTATTTATTATTTTCTTATGCTCAAATGGCCACAAGTTTGCGGGACTGAGAACAGGGACAACAAGGACAAATTCTGATCCGCTGAAGTAGTGACCATTGGGCAATGACAGAATCGTTGCAGTTATTTTTTGCAAACAGACTTGACTTGCCCAAACCTTTCTTTACCTGTTCATCAATCGATCTGAACTGCAACGGCCAGGCGACGTTGTACAGAAAGGGCCTATGGTCGTGTCTGTTGTCGTCAGGACTGTAATTTTCGCAATGATAGGCCGGCGTTATCACTGTCATTTTATGCCGATTGATTGCGTACAGGCGAAAAAAGGTTTTCACCTTATCGCCAATCTGAAATAGAAATATGCTATCATTAAAGCATACAATCGCTGGATTGTAGGGCTTTTTTCGCATAAGATTTTGCTCCTAAATACTGTTAATATTTACTGTGCTCTAACTTCATCAAAATTAATTAGTATGATTAATTAATGTATTTGAATATATTACATAGATGTATAATAATCTAATACTCCGCGTCTCTTGCGCGGGTTAGGTTGGTCAAAATAAGCAATATACATTATACAGATCCAAGAACAAATCTAATTGCTGTGGATTCATTTAAAAATGCAAAATACACGTACAAATCCCCGCGCGAATGCACCACTGAACGGCTTTCCCGAGGGTTGTCTACTCAACACGGCAAATTTTCGAGAAAAAAAGCAACTAACTATGTAGATTGACATTCTATGCACAGGTGAGCGTTGTTTTTAATAACTTTCTTTACAACGCCAAAAAATACTCAGGCCGAATATTCATATATTTTTACAAACATAGAACTACATACATTTAATCTGATACTTTTACAAACATAGAACAAACTAACTTCCGATGGCGTATAACGTCGTTTGTCAGCATTTACGAACGTATCGTCGCAGCAAAGTTTGCAAAACATCGAATACGGTCCACAGTTGTCAATTTTTCGCAATCGACCAAACAGAGATATTTCAGCGTACGTCAGCCCCAAGTCTGCCTAAATTTCACAATTCCAACTGATGCAAAAATGTAATAATACAGTAATCTAATGCAGTAATGTACTTATTCACTATATATTATATTATATTATATTATATTGTCCGATTATAATAATAGCACAGCAATAGCAGAGCAAAAAGCACAGCAATTTGTCAGTCTGAAGGGCATAATTAAACATAGCCGTAAGGTATAACAGGTATTAACAAGAGTACATAATAGGGAAGAGTATGACACTCTTCCCTATGCTAGCTAATCGGCCGGAACGATGCTCCGGCCGAAATAGCTCTTTTACACCTTGATTTTAGGGGACGGGGGTACCCCCCTCGAATCCCGAAAGTGTCTTGATTTGAGGAGGGATACCACCTCCCTCGTTTCAGCAGACCACCAGCATGAACTTTGTGGTGAGTGCACCCCCCCTGATATCAAGACACCATCGAGTTTGGGCTGGTAGTGTGCTGAAACGAGGGGGGTACCCCGCCCCCCCTATAATCAAGACATGTCTTGATTCGGGGGGGGGGGCTTCGAGAGGGGGTACCCCCCTGAAATCAACGCGTAAAACTGCTATTTCGGCCGAAGCATCGTTCCGGCCGATTAGCTAGGATAGCGAAGAGTGTCATACTCTTCCTTATTATGTATGTACTCTTGGTATTAAGTATCTGGCATTGAGAGAGAGAGTTCATTTCGAACAAGCAGCAGTTTCATGCAAATTTTTTTAGCAATTTTCAGCTATTACCAGTCAGTACTTACACTAAGTTTGTCCCTGCCGCGCAATATTGTCGAATACTTGATAGTATTTTTCAAAAATGTTTCGAAATTTCAATTCGACGAATGCTCTCCCCCGCCCAAAGCCGCACATGGACAACTATATTACATTAATTATATAGGTTTTTAATTCCTAGATGTTGTCAAAAATGAAATTTTGCGACGTGTATATATAATATGCATGTATCATTGGCAGTCATTGGCAGCGATCACTCGATTTTTTAGTATTACTTCATTCATTAGTTAATAATTCATCTCATTAGAAATAATTATTTCACAAAACCACTTAATTCATTGTTGATTTTATGCCAGACGTCATGTCGCCCCTTCTTGAAATTTAAGCCAGAAATTTATGTTTTGGATTAGATACTGAAAATGTTTTGTTAAAAAAATGACAACACCGCCACACCACATCGAAATTATGGCCAAGGGGGCATCATAACTTAAAACTTCAAAACCCTACCTAATAGATTACTAAATATGAAAATTGCATTTGCACTTTGCAGCAATACATACATAACTTATACAATAATTAAATTAATATTTACAAAATTTGTACCACGGTTTTCATACAATTGTAAGCAACTTTTAAAAATAAGCCCCCGACAAACAAAAAATTGAACACGCAAATCATGCTAACTGCTTCGTGGCTAGCTTATGCCAAAAAGCAGTATAAAGAACTGCCGCCGCTGAGGCGGCGGCAGGAAAAACATGAACACACTTGACTGAAGCAATCTAGAAAAAACACTTTGGTGTAATGCACCAAGCCAGTTTAACGCTAGAACCAGTTTAAGGGGGTAGTGTCGCGAAAGCAGTCGATTTTGCGTAACTGTAAAACATTTTCAGAAAAAGGTAAGACATCGTTTTTTATATATTTTGAAAATATATGTTGAGGTAAGTATTTTCGCCAAGTTTCATCAAAATTGATGCAGTATACTGTTTGCAGTGAGGTCGCAAAGTCGGAAAAATGACGTTTTAAAAACCTATTCACATTCGATTTTTTCGTCACAATTATCAACTTATTTGTTTAGTTTGCTTACATAGACTAAAAGGACATATGTTGTCGTTTATGCACACAAAATTTAGTGCAAATTGCTTGAGTGGTTGCGGAGTAATACCTGTTTGAACTGTGAAACTGTGCGTAAACAGTGAAGTACTCACAGCAATAATGATAAATTGTGAAAAATTTAGGCGCCTATTTTAAAATCAAAAGAAAAACGAACCTTCATTTTTCTTTTTTCTTATTTGTGGCAAAAAACTGTGCGTCGACACGTTATGTGTGCTTCACAAGCTGGCCAATCTGATATCTGGCTGAATTAGTTGAATTATCATCATGTCCTTATTGTGTAATGTCTGGCTTACAATCGGTGATTGGTTAAAGATATTAATAGATATTGGTAGTCTACTGTCTGGCAGTACTTATTTAACACAGAATAGCATTGGACTAGTTTCTCAGTGAACGTACAAGTACAAAGCAAAAAGATCTCTTTTTGCAACCTATGAGCAAAACTGCTTTCGCGACACTACCCCCTTAAGGGAGTTCTTTTTCAGTAACACAGAACATCACAACGAAGAATTCGACACGTATTACAAGGTTCGAATGTTGCCCTTAGGCTGCGTTTAGCAAAAATGAGGGCCTATTCCTTTACCGGATTAAAGGGTTAATTATAATCGGACTAAACGGTTTAAAATTATGCTGAAAAAAGCCATTCCAAAACCTCCGGATTAAACGGACTTAACAGCTGGCGCGCTGATTTTTAAGTCTGTTTAGTCCGATCAAGCTGGACTTAATTTTTCGCGCTAAACTGTTTAATCCAGTAGTTTTGGAATGGACCAAATTTATAATCGGACTAAATTTAGTCGGACTTAATTTAGTCCGGTGTCATTCCTAAACTTAAACTTCCCGACACTGATAAATTTGGATTTCTGGTGCAAGTATAATGTTTTTTCTCACCAACCAATCAGTTTTGTCTCCGCCTACAAACTGTACTCTGATTGGCTGAGCAGTTGAAGTTGACCATTAACTCGCTGTCTGAATACAGCGTTTTCGCAATATAAAAAATTTATTTGCAGCGGCACATAATGCAAAAAACTAGCTGCAAATGATATATTAATTTTTTACTATCCATTATATATAAAGACTATTTAGCACCTCATGGTTCAGGCCGGCGTAGCCGAGTGGTTGAAGCGTTCGCCTTGACCGCGCCTGGTTGGATGTCGAATCCTACTTGAGTCAATTAATTAAATAAACTTTTTGAAATTTTTTGATTAAAGTAACATATCCAAAATCTTTGTAAAAACCTTTTTTTCGAAAAAATTTTAAACTTTTGACCAGAATTTGTTAAAAATTGACCAAAAAAAGCAATTTTGACGAAGATTTTTTAGAATACGCTTTTTAAACAGATAATTAAAATGCACCATAAAATAGCCCAATTATTCAGCTACAATTTGATATATAGATCGTCCAAATCGGTTAAGATAGTCATAAGTAGCAAGCGAATAATTGGGGCACACCGGGAAGTTAAGTCCGTTTAAGGGGGCTACCTGAAATAGTGAAAATTTTAGGTTCTCCGATTCGCTTCAAATTTGCACACAATGTAGCCCCAGGCAAGGCGCATCGCAGATGTAACAAACTGGAACCAATGCTTATGCCAATTTTTTACTAGGGGCGCCCAAAAATTCAATTTTACGTGTAAATCATAGGCGCAAAAAAAAGTTTTTTGTGCTCACAAAGCGTTCCTTTACTCGAAATTTTTGTTAATATTGACGAAGCTGATTTTTACATGATTCGATAGCCTAATGTCATATCTCAACCTCTATGATCCATTTTTCTAAATTTTTGCCCATGGCTTGAGCAGTGACGCCAAATGTAAAATCACTCAAATTTGGCGTGCCCAAAAAACAGCCATTTTTTCACATTTCGGCCTCGATTTTAGAATTGAAAACACATATCAAAAATCCGGATCATACGATTTTGCGCATGCATGTGGGCTGCTACTATGCCAAGTTTCAGCCTGATTGGCTTGATGTGGTTTGTGTCAGAACTGTTCAACTAAGGGCTACTTTTAGGCTTTTTTGCGTTCTATTGCCTATGTAAATACACTGACGAACGCACTGAACCAAAAGTGCACCTTCAAGCTTAATTGTTCTCATCTGACGTTGGGGTGCCTTGGGGGAGTAACATATGTGAAAATAAGCAAAATTGGAGAACTTTGATTTTTGACCTGGGTAGCCCCCCCCCCCTTAATCCGCGTAACAGAACGCGGACTAAAACTCAAGGTAAAGTGCAGTGAGTGGACTAAAGGGACTTATTTAAATCCGGTTTAGGAACGGGAATTTTTTTTATCTGACTAATTTTAGTCCAGCTGAGAGTTTTATCCGGTATTAGTTTAGGAACGGGATCGGAATAAAAAGTTTAATCCGGTGGTAGTTTAGGAATGGGTTCGGACTAAAATTAAGCCGCAGACCGGATTAAACGGACTGGACTTATTTTTGTCCGAGGTTTTGGAATGAAAAATCGGACTAAACGGACTAAACGAGTTAAAATAAGTCAGCGGCTAAATTTTAGTCTGACCCCATTCCAAAACTACCACTGGACTAAACGGACTTAACATGCACGCTTAACATTAGCGTGCATAGTTAAGTCCGTTTAGTCCGATTAAAAAGCAGAGCGCTGAAAGTTAAGTCCGTTTAATCCGGAGGTTTTGGAATGGCATTTTTAAGCTTAATTTTTAAACCGTTTAGTCCGATTATAATTAACCCTTTAATCCGGTAAAGGAATAGGCCCTTATTTAAAACCGTTTAGTCCGTTTAGTCCGACCTGTCATTCCAAAACCTCGGACTAAAAAAGTCCAGTCCGTTTAATCCGGTAAAGGAATAGGCCCTGAGCTAAGACTGCACTTATGCATTACACGGTTTGTGTCATAAATACGCATCACCGAGAGTACATAATGAAAAGATTATGACAGTCTTCCCATTTGGCGGCCCAGCAACGCAGTAAATGCGTTGCACATTAACGGCCAAGCAAAGGTCTCAGATGGGACCGCTCCCAAACTGGTACTAAGCCACACATGAATGCTGCAAGTACCCAAATGGGAGTACCCAAACGGGCACGTTCTAAATTAGAATGGTCCTATTTTGGTACGTTGCACGGCCCATTTGGGAACCTTGTAAGACCCGTTTGAGCCCCAGTACCCAGGCACGGTCCCATTTGGGACCTTCTTTGGCTGCTAATGTGCAACGCATCCACCGCTCTTCCAGGTTAGTGAATGGGAACAGTGTCATACTCCTCCCATTATGTACTCTTGGCATCACCTACCTCATCGGTTTGAACAGGTTTTCCATCTTGCAGCGGCACAAGTTCGGCTGTCGGTTCAGAATTCAGAATCCTAAAATTATGCACGAATAAAAAAGTCAAAAAATTGAAACTTACTCAATTACTTATTATTACATAGGACTAGTTAAAATTTGGTACATTATTAAGGGTCATTATTACGAGGCAATATTACATTTTATACCACAATAAAGACATTCTTTTCATTATTAACGACTGAGAATATTATTATTAACGACTGAGAATATGGCAATGTGCACAGTTCATTTCAAATTTAGAGGAGCCTCCACCACTGGTGCCGTTTTTACATACTCATGCTCAGAATTTCTGAACCATACCTTCGGATCCTCTAATTTTCAGAACACTCGTAAGATGTAACGCTCGACTTGAAACATCATGAAGAATACCATTTACCACCTGAAGCTTCAAAACGGACTACTATAGTGACGTACGCATCAAGAGCAGTCAATCCCATCTTGTCTCGACAATAGGCCAAAAACATTCCCAAATCCACTTTGCTGATTCCGCCAATCGGATTAACATCGCCTGAGGAGCAATCATATTTTGTCATATAGCCTGTCAAGCTAAAAAAACACTGACATATAACTCACATAAAAAACTTGCTAATACAAAATCAATATAAAACATGTTCAAATTTAATTTTTAAATTTGTAACACGTACATAACTCTTTCTCAACGTTGAGACAGTTAATGAGCAAACAAATTTTAATCTAATTTATTTAATACAATATATAAATTCAATTCCTGGTCACCCTTCGTCAACATTCGCAGCTGCCAGCACCAAAAGATTCCCGGGACGATTTTTGGTCCACAGGAGTAACTGAGCGAAGAAGTACGATATCACCATACGGAGACGAGCCTAGAAACGTAAAAAAACAGCTGGGCCTGAAACTGCGACTGAATTAACTTTAGCAACTAGTGCTTTTTTGACATTTGTTTTTTAAATTAGCAGCTAAATTGTAAATATCTAGAGGCCTACCGCTTTACCAGATTAAATGGTATGGACTTACTTAAGGGGGTGGTGTCGCGAAAGCAGTCGACTTTGCGTGGCTGTAAAGCCTATTCAGTAAGATGTTTGAAACTGTTCTTTCTATATTTTCAAAGTAGCCTATGTAGTAAAGCAAATAAATTTCGCAAATTTCAGCCACGTTGGTCCAGCATACAGTTTGCAGTAAAGTAGCAAAGTCGGAAAAATGACGTTTTGAAAACCTATACACATTCGATAATTTCTCACAATTATCAATGCATTTGTTTAGTTTGTTTATACAGACTTAAGCCTGTTTCACACGATGGGGAAAAACGTGGGGAATCCCCACGTGGGGCACCCCATGTGACACCCCAAGGGGTGCCCCGTGGGGCATCATGTGGCATCGTGTGACACCCCATGGGGTGCCCCGAGGGGCACCATGTGGCACCGTGTGGTGTCCCCCGGGGATTCCCCTGGGGTAACGTATTCACACGATGGGGAATGAACGCGCGGGAGTTTGAATTTTTAGGCGCGTAAACGGTCAAAATACTAAGTATTTACGAAGGTATTACATTGAATTTTGACATATGATATATGTGCCTTGGGCATAAATTACGTGTAAGAATTTATAAAAATTATTTAAATTTTGTGGCTTACTTAAATATAATTAATGAGCTACGTATTCGTAAAAGCCGTAATAGACTAACCAAATGTGAAAGAATTAACTCAAATGATTGAGTTTAAGCCCTAAAATGGTCCTTTAAGCATTTGTATAAAGTCACGTGATCATCAACAGTCCTCACTAATTGGCTGTCGCATGTGGTGCCACATGGAAAAACGCATGGCGAGCGATACTGATTTTCCCCACGTGGGGCACCCCATGGGTTGTCACACGCTGCCACATGGTGCCCCGAGGGGCACCCCGAGAGGCATCACGTGGCACCATGTGGCACCCCATGGGGTGCCCCAAGGGGCACCCCACGCGTTTTCCCCATCGTGTGAAACAGGCTTTAAGGGGGTAGTGTCGCGAAAGCAGTCGATTTTGCGCGACTGTAAAACTTGTTCAGTAAAATGTTAGAAATTGTTCTGTCTATATTTAAAAAATCTATCTAAAGGTAAATTATTTTGCCAAGTTTCAGCAAAATTGGTGCAGCATATAGTTTGCAATAATGTCTCAAAGTCGGAAAAATGACGAAAAAAAAACCTATTCACATTCCATTTTTTAGTAACATTTATCAATTTTTCTGTTTAGTTTTTTTACACAGACTAATAGCACGTATGTTGTAGTTTATGCACACAAAATTTAATGCAGATTACTGTAGCGGCTGTGGAGTAATACTAGTTTGAACTGTGAAGGTGTACTTAAACTGTAAAATAGTAACAGCAATAATGATAAATTGTGAAAAATCTAGACGCTTATTTTCAAATCAAAAGAAAAACGAACCTTCAATTTTCTTTTTTCTTATTTGTCGCAAAAAATTGTGCGTCCACACATTATGTGTACTTCACAAGCTGGCCAATCTGATATCTGGCTTGATTTTTTAAACTTTTATGTCCCTATTGTGTGATGTCTGACTTACTAATGACGATTGGTCCAAGATATTTGTCAATATTGATAGTGTGATGTCTCGCAGTAATTATTTGATACCATACAGCGTTGGACTAGCTTCTCATCGAATGTACTACTTCAAAACAAAAAGTTCTATTTTCACAGCCTATGAGCAAAACTGCTTTCGCGACACTACCCCCTTAAAGCACATATGTTAAAGTTTATGCACATAAAATTCAAAGTATCCTGTGAGTTATACTCTTTTGAGCTGTGAAACTGTCGTGAACTGTGAAGCACTCACAGCAATTTTGAGAAATAGTGAAAAAATTTAGAAATCAAAAGAACAACGTACCTTTATTTTTCTTTATTGTTATTTGTTGAAAAAATTGTGCATCGACACGTTATGTGTACTTCACAAGCTGGCCAATCTGATATCACGCTCGTTTTGTTGATCTTTTACATGTCCCTTTTGTGTGATGTCTGGCTTACAAATGGCGATGGGTCCAAGATATATTTTGTCAATTTCTTGGGTCTTGGGTCAGGAAGCGATTATTTGGTACCATACAGCATTGTACCAGTTGCTCAGTGAACATAAAGTTTCAAAGCAAAAAGCTCTCTTTTTGTAAACTATGAGCAAAACTGCTTTGGCGACACTACCACCTTAATATGGCACTCAAGGGAACCGACTTTGGCGTTTAATTTTCGGCGACATTTGTGACCATAATGTCTTGAAGGAAAATTGTTCAAAATGAAAAGAGCTTTCATGTGATGTGCATATTGTGATGAATAATTTTTAAACATTTTTTTGGACAATTTTGTAGCCGTAGCAAAAAAATTTTTTGTTTCATTATAAAATGATTACTCAATTTGCGGTTTCTTAGGGTCAATTCCTAAAATGGATTAAACGGATTGGATTAAAATTTGTTTGCTTAATAACTTATCTCGATGTTGAGGTAGACTTAAAAATGTTGTGCACAAGCGGGAGGTGCGACAAATAATTGCTATCGCAAATTTCGTATAAATTCTTAAACGTTGTCATGAGTTATTGGCAAAACAAATTTTGATCTAATCCGATCAATCCATTTTAGGAATTGGCCCTTAGAATTAAATTGATGTATTAAACATAAGAATACGTTGAAGCTTTGCTGAGTTATTTAGCCGTAAAAATAACAAATCAAAAATGAAAAACCTAAAAAGCTGATAATCATCGAAAATGTCAAATTTTTGATTTAATTTCTTAAAAAATTGAGTATAATATCAATATGGGTGTTGGTAACTTTTTCAACGGAAATATGCAATCCTAGGAAAGGTCCAATTTTTCAAAAAGTGAAACGTGTAGGCAAACCTCACAATTTTGCGCGGCGAAATCGACTTTTGTTGGACCTGGGTTCCAGCTGCCGATTGCGATCAAGTTGAAAATTTGCACAATGAAAGAAATGCAGATGTGAAAGTTTTTCGATTTTCGAATTTTGGCTCGCAGCACTTTTTGTCTCTCAAACAACTGATTTTTGAAAAATCTATTTTTTGCAAAAGCAAAAATAGAAATAAAAATCGAAGACCTTGCACGTCTAGATTCCTGGAAGATCTTTCGATCGATACCAAGATGGTCAAAATCGGTCTTGAGCTAAGTTAAAAACAAAATTGTGTGAATAGGAAATTCGTCATAAAAAGTACTGAAAAGTATTGTAAATAGACTTTTTGAAGCCTCTTTGATGTGCAATTAAAGTGGTAATGCTACTAATTGCATGCTAAGTCCGAACCTATTCCAAACACAATTTTCAAAATAAATGTTAAGTATCCTCTAGTTCATTTAAATCTAAATTCCAAGTCTACAAAAACTAAAATGCCACGATTGTATGACGACTACAACAATCTTATCTTTAATTCTCAATGGCATACCGCTGAGAAGTTTAGAGTTGGGTTAATGAATCAATAAAAATTTGTAAAACAGCAGATTAAAACTTTAGCCTACGGACAAACTCTTGTGGTCAATGGACTTATACCTGAACATTTTGCAGTGCCAGATTTTCCCTTCTTTCCCCGCCATTCACTGCAAATCGTGGAGTCAAACTCGTGGCTACATTAAATATAGAAATGACAGCAGAAACAGCAGCGTCTATCACTATATTAGAATGTGTCCTGAAAAAACATTTAAACTAAAGGCTGAACGAAAAACACGCGATTTCATTACGAAGAAAACGTATTGCAAGCATCAAGAGTACAGCGACCTGTCATGAAAATCACGCCATCGTTTTGTCTCATGGTTCAGCAATTTCTGATCAGTCTTCAGCAACAACTTGATTGCTTTAATTTATAAGTTATAAACTTAGCACAAAATGTAGAACATGAATTTAAAATAACATATACGCGTTAATAAACTAATCAGGGTTGGCGCGACAGCGTCAACCCTAGAATAGGAGAAAATCCACTCAATGCGGATTTTTGAAATTTAATTTTTTAATAACTTAAAATATATGCAGGCGAATGACTTTTAATTTGGTGTGTGTATCCGCCTAGTGGAAGGCTATATGCCTGCAAAACTTCGGAGAGATTTGTTGAGTCTAACTTGAGATATGAAAAAAAGACTTCTGCAAACTTGACACTTTCCGTCTTTTTTTTTTCAACAGCTCTACCGGACCGGACGCTTGTAGGGTTGTCATGATTATATATTTTGCACATTTAGTTTGGCCAAAGTTGCAAAGTGACGGGCCACTTTTTTCAATTTCGTCCCCGTTCGGTCTCTGCTGGGAGGGGGGGAACCCCTTTTTTGGGGTCCGAAAAAAATCAAAGTCCGAAAAATTTCTAGCCAACTTTTGAGAAGTCACACAAGTAAGGTAGCCTCCGTCTCTTGCATGCAGGGTAGTGTAGTGGTGCTATAGTGCACCTGCTATTTTGGAGTCAATCGTGTAATTGTAGCGCTGGGGAGGGGGCTCGAAAGGTAATTCACGTGTATTGCGGGGGTAGGCTACCTATAGACAGTACAGCCAAGAAAGGTTATAGATGGAGGTCTGTAGTTTTGTATGCGAATATAAACCCATATACTGTGCATTGCAAGGGTATATACCCCCCAAAAGGGCTCAAAATGGGATGGGGGCAAATTTTCGATTTTGAGATGGCAAATTGAGATTTTGATGTCGATAGGGGTAATTAGTATAAGTACATACAAGTTGGCATGTCATTGGTTTTAACTAAAGCGGAAAAACGCATAGAATTATTATAAAAATGCCCCCATTGGGCATCACTGAGGTTAGAATAGGAGGTTCTTAAGCGGAAAAATGCAATTTCGCTCGTAATGGACAAGTTTGCTGTGAATAGGAAAAATTCATTTTGTTAAGTTGGTGGACAAGAGCGATCAGAATAGCCAGCCCCATGACACATTAGCGCTTTCTGCACCCTATTCGCGCGGATTATAAAGTCAATATAGTTAGACTTTTTGCCTTCTTGGAATTGAAAAGGTTTGTTTGTATACTCTTGTAGACCGATGCAGAAATTACTGTTGACCAAAAACAGAAAGTGACAATATATAAATGATAACTAAATACAAAATAGGCGAACTGTTCAGCCCATGCCAAGGCCGGTGCGGACATTACAGTATATATTAGGTTGTAATAATTCGACCAATTAATATATGGTTTGTATTGTAGTATCATATGCAATCAAGCTTATGTTAATGAGATCAAACTACAAGTGATTGATACTTACTCGCTCTTACGACACGCGCTAGATACGAAATACTTAAAAATTTCTGCGTGTCTGTTACAATCTAACGTAATATTAGCGTTTTCGGAAGCTGACGGTTACGAATGATTCGCGCGAATAGGGTGCAGAAAGCGCTAATGTGTCATGGGGCTGGCTATTCTGATCGCTCTTGTCCACCAACTTTAACAAAATGAATTTTTCCTATTCACAGCAAACTTGTCCATTATCTTTAACGAGCGAAATTGCACTTTTCCGCTTAAGAACCTCCTATTCTAACCTCAGTGATGCCCAATGGGGGCATTTTTATAATAATATTAAATACTACAATCTGGGTTTTTTTTTTCGCAAAAACGTTCGCAATTGCGAAAAAAAATTGCTGATTGCGAAAAATTTTCAAACCTTTTCGCAAAATTGCGAAAAAATTTTGACGCAGTGGAGATGATCTCGTAAGGTCTATGTGCTGATTTTTGTGGTTTAGTCGGAAAACATTTCCGATATATACGTCCCCAATTGACCAAATTTGCCCTAAAAATTGAAAATTTCTCTGACTTTTGATTCCCCAAGCCCGGACTCGTGCCACTTTGTGACTTGATGTTTCTACTGACTGTAAATGGGACACATTTCCTTCCATGTCTTATCACCGACTGCATGTAACACTAATAGACAGGAGTCGGAGGTGACATAATTAAGTAACAATTCAAAATGTTAGCATTTTCAGGCCTAACTTGGTCCTTGGCCGTCGCCGGGTCGAATGAAATTGCTTTACGGCTGAGCATCGATTGTGGAAATTGTGAAAAATTACACAAAATTCTCAGGACGGCTACATAAATTTTAATAAAAATGTCGAAATCGTTGCTTTTTGGCCAAAAATGGTGAAAACTATGTCAGTCTTAATCCTGTATAGCGGAATAATGTTTTATTAACATTTAAATGTAAAGTCTACTGTGTTAAGTAACAAAAGTAAGTCTGCGAAAAAAAAATTGATTTTGCGAAAAAAATTTCAAGCTTTTCGCAAAATTGCGAAAATTTGCCAGCGAAAAAAAAACCCAGACTACAATTAAGTTTTAGTTTTAGTTTTAGTTTTAGTACTTAAATATTCGTTCAAAAAACAGACACACGGGACAGATTAATAGACTTCGAGTAATACTAATTACTAATTCAACTAACTAAAAGTTAAATTCGTTACTGGTAACGGAGCTTCGCTCTCAAAAAAAGACAAATTTTCGCCATAAAGAAGCACGATTCGTCCAAAAAGACGAAGCTCAATCCAAAAAAAGGTTCGTCTAAACAGTTAATACCATGCTATTAATTAGCCGAAAACACAGTTCGAAAATCTAACCAGACAATTATTCCAATTTTCTGTGATAAAGCCTTAAGCTAAATGTTCCACCAGCGATCTAGGAAACAAACTACAGTCTTATGTTTCTTTTACTGTCTGGTTAAAACCAAGCTCAATGTACACTTACGCTCCAATTTGCTGGGCAAGATTAGAAGCACACAGTTTTGTGACCTGGCTAGAGTTCTCAGTGCCCAGGTAGCAGGTGAATAAAAGACGTGAGCAAAGTTCTTGCGGGTCAGTGGGTACGTATGTCTGATCCGCAACAATCCGCTGAACATCGCTCAAAACCTGAGCATCTGAAAAGAAGTTAATATTGCAAGAAATTATTATTAATGTTATATTTGACGCAATTACTATAATGAATATATAGTAAAATTTTAGCCAATTAACAGCAACAAATACACGCATTAGATACTGACATACTTATTTCGTAAACTATGCGGCAAAACTTCAGCGTTTCATTACCATAAAGAGAAAGTCCACGTATCGTTCTCAAAATAAACAGTCTGAATACTAACGAACTTCTATCGACTATTTCAATGTTGAGATCAACTATTCCAAAAAATTTGTCCGATAAATCCAAGTCTGCAAATAGCGCTCTGTCATTCAAACAACTAGGTAACTTGCGGTCTATCGCAGATCTTCTTATATACTGTAGCCCATTTGTACTCAAAATCAGTGGCCGTATCTCAAAATTGTCCATGGGGAAAGTTAGGCTATACTGACCAACTGGTAAAAGTAAGGGTAAACTGGTATTCTCAAACAATAAGTAAAACCAGTATAATGGGTAAGGTTATCGGTACGCTTTAAGTCAACAAACCACGTCAACTTGTTTTTTTACGATAATCACTGGAAATTTTCAGCCTCATCGGACCACGTTAGCCTCCTTTTTTCTACTTCAACTTTACCTTTACCCACGGAATTGACTTTACCCTTACCTTTACCAGTGGGTAAGAATAGTCTAACTTTACGCATGAGTAATTTTGAGAATACAGCCCAGACTAACCCTTTTTCTCAACAGCACGGCACACAAGCCGGCACATGCTGTAAACAATGCAGGCAACACTGGCGCTGTCACGACCTCCACTCAGGGGCAGAAAGAAGCCACTCTGACCAGAACGACGAAGATAGTCCCACAAATAACACGCAGGACCAAACCTGCAACACTGAGTTTACATTTCTAAACCGTTTAGAAAAATGGAACCCTTCTGGTAATTTTTAGCAAATATAGTATGATGTCGAGTGGCGTACCCAGAAAAAAAATTCGGAGATGACTTTTCAATTTTTCGTAACTTCCACAAAAAAAATTGCATTGCAAATGCAATATCACTAAGCCGCAAGGTCGGAGCTCGGAGGGGTCTATGCAGCCCACAGAAAAAACCTCCATAAATGTTCTCTTTTTAGGCCAAATTTGGTCTAGTGGGGACGGATGACGGATCTATGGAAAAAATTTCCCGACCTGGAAATTAAGACAAACAGAGGGAACGTCACATTGGACAGTGTAATAGAAAAGTAAATGCAGCACGATTTGTCATGTACACATGCCTACGCTTTGATGAAAGGTAATAACAAGGAGTATTAGTAAGTCACAAAGTTGCAGGGGCCTAGGGGCAGCGGCCGTCAGAAAAAAATTAAGAACATATATATTTTTAAGCCAAATTTAGTCAATTGGAAAAGTATTTAAAATTTAGAATTCCCCCGTTCCCCTCCCTGGGTACGCCCTTAGATGTGCTTACAAGTCGACCACTATTTTTTTTCAAATAACTCTCTGCTGCTGGTAAGCATCTAACTAACAATTTGCTCAATGCAAAAATATAAAGGAAGCCGCAGAACGCTGTACATATCTTAGTTTTAGCATGAAATATTTTTGTGGCCGCGTATGATTTCTCAAAATCTTTATTCCAAAATCAAAAATACAGTGCAAATTAGCGTCTAGATTTCGACAAGACGTTTTGATGACTACTCAAGATCGACACATTCAGCTAAGCCTTTGTCGAGAGGCGTGAGCCAAAACATTAAACTGACAAGATTATTGTTATGGTAACAAAATACAAACTGTACATAATAATTAATAATAATTACGCTATTTCCTCTGCCGGGCTGTAAATCTTGCATTCAATCGGCCGCGAGATCGGAGCATCTAAGTCATCACCAGATAAGGCGTACTGGATGCGAATTCTGGGATATTCTTCGCTGCGAGCAGCCTAAAAAACCATCAAATAGTAAATACTAGTAAACAGAAGGTAAAGACGGGTAGAATACAGACTGCACAGAAATACACATACAATACTCAGAATTTCGGCAAATTTCCACTATTGTGCTTTACCTCTATTGTTATTCAAATCTTCACTATTAAACTTGAGGTTCGTATTGTCAATATACTCATGGGTACATTACGCTATTACCAAGTAATAAAGATAAGGGTGAAAAATGGTTAACGCGAAGGTGATGGCGAAGGTTACCTTTAATATTAGCAAGAGTACATAATAGCGTCTCACTCTATATAGAAGAAGAGTGACACACTCTCCAGCCTGCGTGTGTTCTAGCACAGGCAGATGCGCTGGTCGTTTTCAGGCTACATGTTGACATTCTATGCAACATGTTACTGGCCAATCAGCACGTAGATTCCCTGCGTAACACACTTTAGTATATAATCGCTGATGCGTTGATAATCATTAAGATAGGAATAAAAGCTTAATAACTCAATATTTAATCATAGTCTGCTTGCAAAAACATTACAAAAGGTTTGCAAATACCTCTAGGGATATTTTGGCAAACTTTAAGCGAAATTGATTGAGAAACTTTTGAGATATAAACTTTTCTGAATTTCTTCAAAGTTTCTCAATCAATTTCGCTGAAAGTTTGCCAAAATATCCCCAAAGGTATTTGCAAACCTTTTTTAATGTTTTTACAAGCAGACTATGAATAAATAATGAGTTATTAACCTTTATTCCTATCCCGTTTTATGATTGGAGCACGTGCACAGGCGTCTGCCAATCAGAGAATAGAAGCTCGCTTCTGATTGGCTAGTCACATGTTGCATAGAATGTCAACATGTAGCCTGAAAACGACCAGCGCATCTGCCTGTGCTAGAACACAGGCAGCCTGGAGAGTGTCTCACTCTTCTTCTATATAGAGTGAGACGATATTATGTACTCTTGGTGGCTGGGCAAAGCCAAGACAGCTGGAAACGTTCTATTTGCCACGATTAATCAGAGACATCACAAAACAGGTCTGAATTATTTGGTCAGGAAGTCCTAGGGTGGATTTCACAAAGGTGGTTTTACTAAACCATTGGTTTTACGTACGTTTGGCATGATTACCACATAATTTCATTACGAAATATCGCCTGATTCGTTACGAAACATTAATACAGTTATAAAAATCCTTCAAAACTAAGTGCGCTAAAGCAAATTGCAATACTCAAAATAATTTCGGAATAAACACCAATTACACGAATAACTAACCAAATGAGTTCGGCTTCGAAGTGAATTTCGATACATACGGATGTCTTCCAAGTCAATACTGGCAGTGACTACTTCCTAAAAATTCAACTATCAGTCCTATTATCAAGAGTACATAATAGCGTCTCACTCTATATAGAAGAAGAATGAGACACTCTCCAGCCTGCCTGTGTTCTAGCACAGGCAGATGCGCTGGTCGTTTTCAGGCTACATGTTGACATTCTATGCAACATGTGACTGGCCAATCAGCGTGTAGATTCCCTGCGTAACACACTTTAGTATATAATCGCTGATGCGTTGATAAGCATTAAGATAGGTATAAAAGCTTAATAACTCATTATTTATTCATAGTCTGCTTGCAAAAACATTAAAAAAGGTTTGTAAATACCTCTAGGGATATTTTGGCAAACTTTCAGCGAAATTGATTGAGAAACTTTTGAGATATAAACTTTTCTGAATTTCTTCAAAGTTTCTCAATCAATTTCGCTGAAAGTTTGTCAAAATATCCCCAAAGGTATTTGCAAACCTTTTTTAATGTTTTTACAAGCAGACTTTGAATACATAATGAGTTATTAACCTTTATCCCTATGCCGTTTTCTGATTGGAGCACGTGCACAGGCGTCTGCCAATCAGAGAATAGAAGCTCGCTTCTGATTGGCCAGTCACATGTTGCATAGAATGTCAACATGTAGGCTGAAAACGACTAGCGCATCTGCCTGTGCTAGAACACAGGCAGGCTGGAGAGTGTCTCACTCTTCTTCTATATAGAGTGAGACGCTATTATGTACTCTTGCTATTATGTACTCTTGGGGCCGATTCCTTTACCGGATTAAAGGGTTAATTATAATCGGACTAAATGGTTTAAAAATTATGCTGAAAAATGCCATTGCAAAACCTCCGAATTAAACGGACTTAACTTTTAGCGCGCTGCTTTTTAATCGGACTAAACGGACTTAGCTATGCATGCTAATGTTACGCGTGCATGTTAAATCCGTTTAGTCCGCTGGTAGTTTTGGAATGAGGTCAAAGTAAAATTAAGCCGCTGACTTATTTTAACTCGTTTAGTCCGTTCAACCCGATTTGCCATTCCAAAACCTCGGACTAAAATAAGTCCAGTCCGTTTAATCCGGTAAAGGAATTGGCCCTTGGTAATATCTCAGCATCAATACTAAAGAAAAGTAACTATTTATAACAATTTAAAAGTAGGTTAATTTTACTTATTAAACGCAATTGCTTTAATTGTAGATAATTGTGGTGTGTAGATTAAAAAACCCCAGTGTACTTTAACTAACTGATATTATTACTTAAGTTCTGCTGAAAAGTTTGTTTCCCATAGATGAGTGAAACGCGCGGAGATACTGGGCTGGTATGGACAATTTTGTACGCCTTCATAGACGATAACATGAGTTGTTGGCAAACAATTTTACATCCGTTTAGGCCGTTCTATAAATGTACCCCAAGTCAAAAATGTGGGACTTGTAAATCTTCATAATAGGAAAATACAATAAACAATAAAATACAAATACAAATACAATAAAATAACTGACCACATCGGCTAAATCAAACTCGTGTCCTTGAGCCACCAATGAACCATTCAACGAAATACAAACGCATCCATTGTAGTACATACGGTCACCGTCACAGCCTCGCAGATTGCAGTAGACGTAGGCACCGCCTGACTGAAACAGAATTGATGTGGCTGAAATAATTGTGCTTATAAAAAAGAAATAGGCAGAATACAGTATTCTCCATATTACGTGTGAGCCTTGCTGCACGTTGAATTCTTTGATTAAAAATGTTATGGTGAAAAAAGTCGCAAAACATTTAAATTTTCTCACGTGAGCCGAGATGCCCTGGTAGCAAAACGCGTCGGTATTTTCGAAGTTTAAAAATACCGATTACTGATATGCCCAATATCGGCCGATACCGATAATCGGCCAAACAGTGAAACAGAGTACTGATTTGCTCAGGCGCTAGAGCCGAGACATTCTGATCTTGGTGGTCTTTCAGCCAGGAAGCTATTATCTGGCACGATACAGCATTATACTAGTTCCTCAGCGAACCTGAAATTTCAAAGCAAGAAGCGTTCGATTTAGAAGCCTATGGCCAAAACTGCTTTGGCGACACTACCACCTTAAAGAGTGAAATTGAAAGGTAGAATTGAAATTTATAAGTGCGCCCTCTTACTTTTTATCACTCGCTCCAGTGAGGCACTTTTTAATTTGGCTAATTTAATTTAAACTAAATTTGGCTGTCCCTGTTCTGCAACATCACTGGATCAAATTATCTTGTGACTTGTGGTACTTGTGAGTTTATTGAAACGGGCTACAGAAAGTGTAATTTGTTTAATATTCAGCGCTCAAACACCTTTCGCTGAAAAATTTGCTCCTTATAAAATTTGTCTTTAGCCGTTAGCAAAGCAGAAAATTAGAGTAACGCATTCTAACTTTTGCAGTGGCACCTTTGACCACATCAATGGTCAAGTAGTTTTTACGAAGTTCGTGCAAATTTCCACTTGAATTGCAGACTATTTCCACTCCATCCAATGCCATGGCAATGTGGGGGCTGAAAATACAAAATTGAATTCATGGTTATTAATGTATAGGTATTATTCTACACAAGTGTAAATGACATGCATTTTTTTATTAATTCAACACTGACCTGAGATAATATGGTTCAGTAGAATAGTTCCCGATGCTTATCCAAAAGACAGAAACAAATAATATACCTATTAGGGTTCCACATTTCTTCACATATTTCAAATCCGATGACGGTGTCTAAAGTTGAAATTACACCATCGCCAAAAGGACAGCTATCCTAAAATTATGATCACGTGATTCAGAATACAAAAAGCCAAGTCTTACTATACGCACATGTGTACCAGTAAAATATGTGCAGAAGTTTTCGTTACGATGTTCTATTTACTAAAATAGAATGCCTTAGTCTGGTTTCAGGCAAGCTCATTGGCTGGCATAGGTCTCTGTCTGTCAGGCAACAGCTGCGCACAGACTAGATGATTACGCTCGCCTGACAGGCATTACTAAAGTCTGACAAAAAACAATTGCACCACTTGAGAAATGGAAAAATGTGATTTCGCTACGAAAAGAGTTCATTATGACTATCAAGAGTACAGCAAGTAATCGCAGAAGTCATGCCACTAAAATAAGTAAGTGGCGTATCTTTTTGTTGTTAGACTTTAAGGGTGGATTTCACAAAAGTTGTTTACTAAACCATTGGTTTTACTTACGTACGTTTCGCATAATTAACACATAATTTCATTACGAAATATCGCCTGATTCGTTACGAATTTCGTAGAGTTTCTTAAACCATTGGTTTAGCTCAGTTAAAATTTCAGACCTGCAGCGCAACAGGTCTCTGTTCTGCTGAAATTTCATTTGAGCTAAACCAATGGTTTAAAAAACCTACGAAATTCGTAACGAATAAGGCGATATTTCGTAATGAAATTATGTGGTAATCATGCAAAACGTAGGTAAAACCAATGGTTTAGTAAAACCACCTTTGTGAAACCCACCCTAAGACTTCCTGACCAAATAATTCAGACCTGTTTTGTGATGTCTCTGATTAATCGTGGCAAATAGAACGTTTCCAGCTGTCTTGGCTTTGCCCAGCCACTAAACCATCGACTTTCTCTGTAATTTCGATCGTCGCAAAGCAACTGTTTGGGTCGAATCAAAATGATCTGCCTAAAATTAACAGTATTAGCTCTGACCTCATAGACGCACCTTAAGTGGGGGCAACGATTATTCGCCTTTTCAGTTTTTTTCTCCCGCAAATGTTCACATAATTGTGATACCCCTAGTACACCGACCTCTATAGCAGGTGCGAAAAACTAATCCTGAAATTGCCTCTTTGTAGAGATACAACGGCCAAAGTAAGCTAAGAGGTAAACTAGTTCTAAAATCCCAAAAAGTAGTCCTTCTTGGGCAGACCTAACCCAGACCACTTATGGATAAATGGAATGAAACAGAGCATAGTATAAGCCCGTGTGTAAAACTGGTACTGTTTTGTAACCCAATATCGAAACAACATATAATAAAAAATGACATATTTTTTTAGTCAGGCAAATTTCTGGTGCAATACGTTTGGCGTGTTACTACTCAAGTCATAGGCCGAAATTCAAAAAAGGATGAATGCCCACATAAACCGAACTCATACAAAGTCGATTCATTTTTACAGCCGTGTGTCCGGTCAGCCAGCAAAATTACTAAATACTAAATACTAAATTCACACCATTAAGTGTATAAGATGAGACTTGGGCGCGATTACTTCGTAATTTTTCGTCTACACGACACACGGCAGTAAGCATGAATTGACCCTTAGTGGGACTGAACATATTAGTATTGTCGAACAATGACCTCATGTGGAGATTGGAGATACACAAAAAAAATCAACCCACTTCATGCAGTGTCTAATCTTACTTGTTCAAAATGACAACACGGCAGTTGTACGCAACGTTCTTGTGCATAACGGGCCTGAAATTATGAAATGACACATGACATCCAATGCGGTTCAAGTCGAACATGTGATGTACCAAATAGTGGCAGAAATACGCATAAGAGTGTTAATCACTATTACAACTTCCTTATATGGTGACAATGCTTGTTTTGCTTTCCCTCATCTAACCAGTTGCCGCAGTAGTGGCCGAAGGACCCGCAGTCATAGCATTTTCCACGAGCGGCTTGGCTGTTGGAGGACACAGAGACAGGGACAGGGACAAGTTTTGAAGCTGCTGTAAAAATGAACAAATTTCTACGGCTACTTTTTTGCAAACGCTGTCAGAACATTGTTGATGCAAAAGACTGTCACATTTGGCTCAGCAGTTTTCTTGGAATTAGTTGAGGACAAAACGACAAGGACAAGGACAAGGACGAGTACGAACCGGACTTACACCTTTCAATCTATATATAACTTTTATGTAATATAAAGTGAAAATCAAGCTTGGCTCTAGATCATTCTGAAGCCTGACCAGAAAATGCTGAACCCTGAGACAAAACAGGTGGCATGACTTTCGTGACTACTCGATATTCTATTGATGTTTGCAATTAGGTCTTTTCGGACTGAAATCGCGTGTTACATTTTGTATGAGGGTCCAGCACTTTTTGGTCCTTTAGAACATACATTCCCACATCAAACAGCAAATCCTGACACTCAGGGGCTGTGAGTAATTTTGCCAACATCTGCCATGAATGAAGAAAAGTGTCCGATTCATGATAATGATCTTGGCAGCTGTAGCCACATATTTCCATTTCTGGACCAATTCGAAGTCGAGCGCCAGCTTCTTTAGCTATCTTGATACCTAAAAAATAAAACGACCAAAAAAAGAACTATCTATACGCTGTCCGCCCTCAAGTTCTTTGATGAAGTATCAAGATGAAGTTCATCAATTAAAAACTTCAACCAAATTCATCACAAGCTAACGAACAACGATCATACTAGCCATCGTTAATGATGCGAACTCGGTTGCATAACTGTTAAACGGAACTTCAGACTGCTTACGAAACTTTTCCTAATTACATCGACGATAAAAGTCAGGAAAGTCGTAGTGGCACCGTTGTCCGTCATCCCCTACATTATATCCCCACTAACTCCAACCCGCCCCCAGACCACTAGATGCCGCTGACTCAATCACACAGCTCAACACCGTTCCGCGAAGAGCCATGCACACTCCATGCCATGTATATATTTGGTCAAGTGCCCTCACTACAACCCATATATTTCAATAGAAGTGACGAGGTCTAACATGTCAAGCAGGGTTTTTTTTAAGGCCATAGCTAAGGCCATGGCCTAAATTTTTTCGGATTGGCCTAAATTTTTTCAGCGATTGAGGCCAGCTGGCCTAAACTTTTTCAGCTGCGGATGCAGAAAAAATTTCCGATACGTTTCCAATTGACCAAATTTGGCCTGAAAATCAAAAAATTCCCCCAATTTTTTTCTGGGGGCGGCAGCCCAGACCCCAGACCCCTGCGACTCTGTGGCTTACTATACCTTGTTATTATCTTTCATCAAAGCCTATGCATGTATACATAAGTACGTTATGCTGCATTTGCATGACTACACGAGTATATTATGCTACATTTCCTTGTGTAATAGACTGTCTGATGTGACATCTTTTGTTTCAATTTTTGTCCGAAAATATTTCTGATACGTCTCTAGTTGACAAAATTTGGGCTAAAAATTGGAAAAGTCGCCAATTTTTTTCTGGGGGGTGCCGGCCCCAGACCTGTGCAACTGTGCGGTTTAGTATCTTGAGTTTGTGAGGCGTGTTAAAATTACTAAGAAGTGCGTTTTAACCCGTTGCAAAAAAGTAAAAATTCATTTCCCCTCAATTTTTTCTGGGTACGCCACTGTAATGTATATATAGTTTCAAGTTGGTATGTAGCTGTTTTATGGTCGAAGAAATTTAATTTCTTGTAAATTCAGGGTCCGTAATATAAAAAATCTTCTGGATCTTCACCAATCCGTCAGCTGTTGGTTTGAGCTCCAAAAAAGGGCTCCTGTAACAAAAATAGATGCCGCTCTGGTAACAAAAATAGCATTGTCTTTGAACGAATTTTGCTAATATGTGTCATTTTTTGTGTTAAAATTGCTGTTAAATGCATTTTAACACTTTTAAAATTCTAAAAGTCGATTCCCTCCAAAATTTGTTTTTGGCTACACCTCTGTACAATATACTATGCTGATTTTTGTAAATAATTTTTGCAAAAATGCAAAAATGAGTTGGCCTAAGCTTTTTGTCAATTGGCCTAAAAAAATTTCGGACCTGAGGCCAAGTGGCCTAAACTTTTCAGACCAAAAAAAAAACCCTGATGTCAAGAGATTCTGGCCAAACTTTGAGGATCCACCCTCTGTCACTTTTGTCAGGCCTCACATTTTCGGAGTCCTTTGAATTACCCGTACCCTCCCACCATCGATCTTTATACATGCATGGTACCTAGCTTTTTCGGGTACCCAACACCTAACCTTAACCAAGCTACAAGCGGCAAACTATTCAAACGCGCCTCAAATCTACGGCCTAGCTAGGGTTCTGAAGATATCCTGTGCCATGAAACTAAAAGTTTACCCCAAATGGCTAAAATGCTTTAAAATTGGGTAAAAAGCCAAAAAAAATGCTAAAATATCACATCTTTAACAAAAAAATTATCATTTTGCGGCAAAAGATTGAAAATTTTTGCACTGACTTTTGAACTCTTCCAATCGGTGGCACAAGCACCCTCAAATGTCAAAAAAAAACAAGACAAGCCCCTCCCAGACTGAGACCGTGTACACATGTATGGCTGTGATAATGCTACTTCTACGACTACAATACAAGTGACTATCGCCAAGTGCTGTGGGATCTTACTTGTCACAATTCGTTCATAGTTGTTGTCGAAATCCATAGCCAGTTGATTTAGGCAACAGGTAGCAACTGTGGCCCGTCTGCCCATAATGCCCGCTAGTTGAGTACAAACTTGAATAAAACTGAAACAAGTACTCCAAAGAACGGTTTGATGATCAAGTAATGTTTACATTTCTGTCAGTTCAGTTTAAGTTTTCAATGCTCGTAAAGTCTATGGGTTATGAATTGAACGTTTCAATTAATTAGGAGCTCCCTGCTGTTCAAAAGCGTGTGTATATATCGGTCTAACGACGGTGCCATCGAATTTAGCCTCTTTCACGTTTTGTCAATGTGAAGATTCGTCCCGCAATAGCAATTGTGTTGAATTCGATGAAAACTAAAGTCTGACCAAAAAATGCTGGACCCTGAAGGGGGTAACGAACGCGTGTAAGCGAAATCGAAATAGCACTTTTTGTGCTATAGCGCTTTTTTATGCGCTATATATATGCGCTATATGCGCTATAAGCGCTATGGAATTTGCTATATGCGCTATTTGCGCTATAGCGCTTTTTGGGGGTGCTATATGCGCTATTTGCGCTATATGCGCTATCGAAGGTGCTATATGCGCTATTTGCGCTATAGCGCTTTTTGGGGGTGCTATTTGCGCTATATGCGCTATCGAAGGTGCTATATGCGCTATTTGCGCTATAGCGCTCTTTGCGAGTGCTATATGCGCTATTTGCGCTATAAGCGCTATCGACGGTGCTATATGTGCTATTTTTTTGGATATGGATGAAACTTCTACAGAAAAATGGCCAGGGGGGATTTGGACCACCTATTGCTAGATCCGACTGAGCTACGCTGGCCTATTGGTGTTTGTGTTAATTTCCCTTTTGTGATGTGATTTGGATAGCGCTAATGGCTAAAAATTTACTTTTGCGCTTTTTGCTCTTTTATTTTATACTATTATTTTGATGGCGCGAATGCGCTGTCGCGCCCTGTGCCTTTTGCGCTTCGAGGATGGGCTGGTTGGGATTACACTGGCCGCGTCTTGCTCGGATCTGGCTATCGTCTCCCCTGGCCGTTTTTTTTTTGTTGTGTGGGGCGGTTAAAGGTGAGTTTGTTGACGATGAAACAAAAACATTTATTTTTTTGGTTTGGTCTTTTTTGGTGTTGTTGTGAATTGGTTTGGGGAGGGGATGTTTCATTAAGTGAAGTTATGGACAACCTTTTGGGGGAGCCTAAATTGATTCTAGTTTGCGTGAATTCTGCTAGATGTTTCTTCTGCTCTTTGTGGCTTGGGTTTGGGGGCGGGCCGGCCGAGAACATGTGAGGGGAGTAAGACCCACAGACTGGCGATAGCTTGGTAGCGAGAAGTAGCGACGAACGGAAGGCAGCTGGAGGGGCGTTAATTGAGGGTGCTTGTCCCCGATGGAAAGCAAAAGTCAGCAAAATCAACGCAAAAGAAATTGAAAGAGATATAGATTTTTGGCTTTACCCAATTTTAGCATTTAGCCATTGGCGGTAAACTTTTAGTTCATGGCACAGGGATATCTTCAGAGCGCTAGCTAGGCCGTAGATTTGAGGCGTGTTTGATAGTTCGTGTAACTTGGTTAAGGTTAGGTGTTGGGTACCCAAAAGCCTAGGTACCATGATGTATAAAGATCGATGGGGGGGTCGGGTAATTCAAAGGACCCGAAATGTGAGCCTGACAACAAGTGACAGAGGGTAGATCCTCAAAGTTTGGCCAGATCTCTTGACTCAGGGGTTTTTTTTTGGTCTGAAAAAGGCCACTTGGCCTCAGGTCGAAATTTTTTTAGGCCAATTGACAAAAAGCTTAGGCCAACTCATTTTTGCATTTTTGGAAAAATTATTTTCAAAAATCAGCATATATATTGTTACAAAGGTGTAGCCAAAAACAAATTCTTGGAGGGAATAGACTTTAGAATTTTAAAAGTGTTAAAATGATTTAACAGCAATTAAGACAAAAAATGACACATTGCAAAATTGTCAAAGACAATGTATTTTGACAGAGCGGCATATTTGTTACAGGAGACTTGGAGCTTCAAACCAACAGCTGACGATGTAAGATCCAGATACGGACCCCTAACACAAGAAATAAATTTTTCGACCATAAAACAGCTACATACCAACTTGAAACTATATATACATTACAGTGGCGTACCCAGAAAAAATTGAGGGGAAATGAATTTTTACTTTTTTGCAATGGGTTAAAACGCACTTCTTAGGAATTTTAACACGCCTCACAAACGCAAGATTACTAAACCGCACAGTTCACAGGTCTGGGGCCGGCACCCCCCAGAAAAAAATTGGCGACTTTTCCAATTTTTAGCCCAAATTTTGTCAACTAGAGACGTAGAGAATATTTTCGGACAAAAATTGAAACAAAAGATGTCACATCAGACAGTCTATTACACAAGGAAATGTAGCATAATATACTCGTGTAGTCATGCAAATGCAGCATAACGTACTTATGTATACATGCATAGGCTTTGAATGAAAGATAATAACAAGGTATAGTAAGCGACAGAGTCGCAGTTGGGGGGCGGCCCCCAGAGAAAAATTGGGGGGAATTTTTTCTTTTTCAGGCCAAATTTGGCAATCGGAAACGTATCGGAAATTTTTTCTGCATCCGCAGCAGAAAAAGTTTAGGCCAGCTGGCCTAAATTCGCTGAAAAAATTTCGGCCAATCCAAAAATTTAGGCCATGGCCTTAGCTATGTGCCTTAAAAAAAACCCCCTGCTTGACATGTTAGACCTCGTCACTTCTATTTAAATATATGGGTTGTAGTGAGGGCTCTTGACCAAATATATACATGGTATGGAGTGTGGATGGCTCTTCGCGGAACGGTGTTGAGCTGTGTGATTGAGTCAGCGGCATCTAGTGGTCTGGGGGCGGGTTGGAGTTGGGGATATAATGTAGGGGATGACGGACAACGGTGCCACTACGACTTTTCTGACTTTTCTCGTCGATGTAATTAGGAAAAGTTTCGTAAGCAGTCTGAAGTTCTGTTTAACAGTTATGCAACCGAGTTCGCATCATTAAAGATGGCGTAGTATGATCGTTGTTCGTTAGCTTGTGATGAATTTGGTTGAAGTTTTTAATTGATGAACTTCATCTTGGTACTTCATCAAAGAACTTGAGGGCGGACAGCGTATAGATAGTTCTTTTTTTGGTCGTTTTATTTTTTAGGCATCAAGATAGCTAAAGAAGTTGGCGCTCGACTTCGAATTGGTCCAGAAATGGAAATATGTGGCTACAGCTGCCAAGATCATTATCATGAATCGGACACTTTTCTTCATTCGTGGCAGATGTTGGCAAAATTACTCACAGCCCCTGAGTGTCAGGATTTGCTGTTTGATGTGGGAATGTATGTTCTAAAGGACCAAAAAGTGCTGGACCCTCATACAAAATGTAACACGCGATTTCAGTCCGAAAAGACCTAATTGCAAACATCAATAGAATATCGAGTAGTCACGAAAGTCATGCCACCTGTTTTGTCTCAGGGTTCAGCATTTTCTGGTCAGGCTTCAGAATGATCTAGAGCCAAGCTTGATTTTCACTTTATATTACATAAGAGTTATATATAGATTGAAAGGTGTAAGTCCGGTTCGTACTCGTCCTTGTCCTTGTCCTTGTCGTTTTGTCCTCAACTAATTCCAAGAAAACTGCTGAGCCAAATGTGACAGTCTTTTGCATCAACAATGTTCTGACAGCGTTTGCAAAAAAGTAGCCGTAGAAATTTGTTCATTTTTACAGCAGCTTCAAAACTTGTCCTTGTCCCTGTCTCTGTGTCCTCCAACAGCCAAGCCGCTCGTGGAAAATGCTATGACTGCGGGTCCTTCGGCAACTACTGCGGCAACTGGTTAGATGAGGGAAAGCAAAACAAGCATTGTCACCATATAAGGAAGTTGTAATAGTGATTAACACTCTTATGCGTATTTCTGCCACTATTTGGTACATCACATGTTCGACTTGAACCGCATTGGATGTCATGTGTCATTTCATAATTTCAGGCCCGTTATGCACAAGAACGTTGCGTACAACTGCCGTGTTGTCATTTTGAACAAGTAAGATTAGACACTGCATGAAGTGGGTTGATCTTTTTTTGTGTATCTCCAATCTCCACATGAGGTCATTGTTCGACAATACTAATATGTTCAGTCCCACTAAGGGTCAATTCATGCTTACTGCCGTGTGTCGTGTAGACGAAAAATTACGAAGTAATCGCGCCCAAGTCTCATCTTATACACTTAATGGTGTGAATTTAGTGTTTAGTATTTAGTAATTTTGCTGGCTGACCGGACACACGGCTGTAAAAATGAATCGACTTTGTATGAGTTCGGTTTATGTGGGCATTCATCTTTTTTTGAATTTCGGCCTATGACTTGAGTAGTAACACGCCAAACGTATTGCACCAGAAATTTGCCTGACTAAAAAAATATGCCATTTTTTATTATATGTTGGTTTCGATATTGGGTTACAAAACAGTACCAGTTTTACACACGGGCTTATACTATGCTCTGTTTCATTCCATTTATCCATAAGTGGTCTGGGTTAGGTCTGCCCAAGAAGGACTACTTTTTGGGATTTTAGAACTAATTTACCTCTTAGCTTACTTTGGCCGTTGTATCTCTACAAAGAGGGAATTTCAGGATTAGTTTTTCACACCTGCTATAGAGATGTACTAGGGGTATCACAATTATGTGAACATTTGCGGGAGAAAAAAACTGAAAAGGCGAATAATCGTTGCCCCCACTTAAGGTGCGTTATGAGGTCAGAGCTAATACTATTAATTTTAGGCAGATCATTTTGATTCGACCCAAACAGTTGCTTTGCGACGATCGAAATTACAGAGAAAGTCGATGGTTTAGTGGCTGGGCAAAGCCAAGACAGCTGGAAACGTTCTATTTGCCACGATTAATCAGAGACATCACAAAACAGGTCTGAATAATTTGGTCAGGAAGTCTTAGGGTGGGTTTCACAAAGGTGGTTTTACTAAACCATTGGTTTTACCTACGTTTTGCATGATTACCACATAATTTCATTACGAAATATCGCCTTATTCGTTACGAATTTTGTAGGTTTTTTAAACCATTGGTTTAGCTCAAATGTAATTTCAGCAGAACAGAGACCTGTTGCGCTGCAGGTTTGAAATTTTAACTGAGCTAAACCAATGGTTTAAGAAACTCTACGAAATTCGTAACGAATCAGGCGATATTTCGTAATGAAATTGTGTTAGTCATGCGAAACGTACGTAAAACCAATGGTTTAGTAAACCACTTTTGTGAAATCCACTCTTAAAGTCTAACAACAAAAAGATACGCCACTTACTTATTTTAGTGGCATGACTTCTGCGATTACTTGCTGTACTCTTGATAGTCATAATGAACTCTTTTCGTAGCGAAATCACATTTTTCCATTTCTCAAGTGGTGCAATTGTTTTTTGTCAGACTTTAGTAATGCCTGTCAGGCGAGCGTAATCATCTAGTCTGTGCGCAGCTGTTGCCTGACAGACAGAGACCTATGCCAGCCAATGAGCTTGCCTGAAACCAGACTAAGGCATTCTATTTTAGTAAATAGAACATCGTAACGAAAACTTCTGCACATATTTTACTGGTACACATGTGCGTATAGTAAGACTTGGCTTTTTGTATTCTGAATCACGTGATCATAATTTTAGGATAGCTGTCCTTTTGGCGATGGTGTAATTTCAACTTTAGACACCGTCATCGGATTTGAAATATGTGAAGAAATGTGGAACCCTAATAGGTATATTATTTATTTCTGTCTTTTGGATAAGCATCGGGAACTATTCTACTGAACCATATTATCTCTGGTCAGTGTTGAATTAATAAAAAAATGCATGTCATTTACACTTGTGTAGAATAATACCTATACATTAATAACCATGAATTCAATTTTGTATTTTCAGCCCCCACATCGCTATGGCATTGGATGGAGTGGAAATAATCTGCAATTCAAGTGGAAATTTGCACGAACTTCGTAAAAACTACTTGACCATTGATGTGGTCAAAGGTGCCACCGCAAAAGTTAGAATGCGTTACTCTAATTTTCTGCTTTGCTAACGGCTAAAGACAAATTTTATAAGGAGCAAATTTTTCAGCGAAAGGTGTTTGAGCGCTGAATATTAAACAAATTACACTTTCTGTAGCCCGTTTCAATAAACTCACAAGTACCACAAGTCACAAGATAATTTGATCCAGTGATGTTGCAGAACAGGGACAGCCAAATTTAGTTTAAATTGAATTAGCCAAATTAAAAAGTGCCTCACTGGAGCGAGTGATAAAAAGTAAGAGGGCGCACTTATAAATTTCAATTCTACCTTTCAATTTCACTCTTTAAGGTGGTAGTGTCGCCAAAGCAGTTTTGGCCATAGGCTTCTAAATCGAACGCTTCTTGCTTTGAAATTTCACGTTCGCTGAGGAACTAGTAGAATGCTGTATCGTGCCAGATAATAGCTTCCTGGCTGAAAGACCACCAAGATCAGAATGTCTCGGCTCTAGCGCCTGAGCAAATCAGTACTCTGTTTCACTGTTCGGCCGATTATCGGTATCGGCCGATATTGGGCATATCAGTAATCGGTATTTTTAAACTTCGAAAATACCGACGCGTTTTGCTACCAGGGCATCTCGGCTCACGTGAGAAAATTTAAATGTTTTGCGACTTTTTTCACCATAACATTTTTAATCAAAGAACTCAACGTGCAGCAAGGCTCACACGTAATATGGAGAATACTGTATTCTGCCTATTTCTTTTTTATAAGCACAATTATTTCAGCCCCATCAATTTTGTTTCAGTCAGGCGGTGCCTACGTCTACTGCAATCTGCGAGGCTGCGACGGTGACCGTATGTACTACAATGGATGCGTTTGTATTTCGTTGAATGGTTCATTGGTGGCTCAAGGACACGAGTTTGATTTAGCCGATGTGGTCAGTTATTTTATTGTATTTGTATTTGTATTTTATTGTTTATTGTATTTTTCTATTATGAAGATTTACAAGTCCCACATTTTTGACTTGGGGTACATTTATAGAACGGCCTAAACGGATGTAAAATTGTTTGCCAACAACTCATGTTATCGTCTATGAAGGCGTACAAAATTGTCCATACCAGCCTAGTATCTCCGCGCGTTTCACTCATCTATGGGAAACAAACTTTTCAGCAGAACTTAAGTAATAATATCAGTTAGTTAAAGTACACTGGGTTTTTTTAATCTACACACCACAATTATCTACAATTAAAGCAATTGCGTTTAATAAGTAAAATTAACCTACTTTTAAATTGTTATAAATAGTTACTTTTCTTTAGTATTGATCATGAGATATTACCAAGGGCCAATTCCTTTACCGGATTAAACGGACTGGACTTATTTTAGTCCGAGGTTTTGGAATGGCAAATCGGGTTGAACGGACTAAACGAGTTAAAATAAGTCAGCGGCTTAATTTTACTTTGACCTCATTCCAAAACTACCAGCGGACTAAACGGATTTAACATGCACGCGTAACATTAGCATGCATAGCTAAGTCCATTTAGTCCGATTAAAAAGCAGCGCGCTAAAAGTTAAGTCCGTTTAATTCGGAGGTTTTGCAATGGCATTTTTCAGCATAATTTTTAAACCATTTAGTCCGATTATAATTAACCCTTTAATCCGGTAAAGGAATCGGCCCCAAGAGTACATAATAGCAAGAGTACATAATAGCGTCTCACTCTATATAGAAGAAGAGTGAGACACTCTCCAGCCTGCCTGTGTTCTAGCACAGGCAGATGCGCTAGTCGTTTTCAGCCTACATGTTAAACATTATTATGCAACATGTGACTGGCCAATCAGAAGCGAGCTTCTATTCTCTGATTGGCAGACGCCTGTGCACGTGCTCCAATCAAAACGGCATAGGGATAAAGGTTAATAACTCATTATGTATTCAAAGTCTGCTTGTAAAAACATTAAAAAAGGTTTGCAAATACCTTTGGGAATATTTGACAAACTTTCAGCGAAATTGATTGAGAAACTTTGAAACCGAAAAGTTTTACTATCTTGAAAGTTACTCAATCAATTTCGCTGAAAAATTGCCAAAAGTGTCCCTAGAGGTGCAGAAACCTTTTTGATGTTTTTTAGCAGACTGAATAAATAATGAGTTCTTAAGCTTTTATACCTATCTTAATGCTTATCAACGCATAAGCGATTATATACTAAAGTGTGTTACGCAGGGAATCTACACGCTGATTGGCCAGTCACATGTTGCATAGAATGTCAACATGTAGCCTGAAAACGACCAGCGCGTCTGCCTGTGCTAGAACACAGGCAGGCTGGAGAGTGTCTCATTCTTCTTCTATATAGAGTGAGACGCTATTATGTACTCTTGATAATAGGACTGATAGTTGAATTTTTAGGAAGTAGTCACTGCCAGTATTGATTTGCAAGACATCCGTATGTATCGAAATTCACTTCGAAGCCGAACTCATTTGGTTAGTTATTCGTGTGATTGGTATTTATTCAGAAATTATTTAGATTGTTTTGCAATTTGCTTTAGCGCAATTCCATTTTAAAAGGATTTTTTGGACGTTATTAATGTTTCGTAACGAATCAGGCGATATTTCGTAATGAAATTATGTGGTAATCATGCCAAACGTACGTAAAACCAATGGTTTAGTAAAACCACCTTTGTGAAATCCACCCTAGGACTTCCTGACCAAATAATTCAGACCTGTTTTGTGATGTCTCTGATTAATCGTGGCAAATAGAACGTTTCCAGGGATCTTGGCTTTGCCCAGCCACCAAGAGTACATAATATCGTCTCACTCTATATAGAAGAAAAGTAAGACGCTCGCCCCCGCTGCGGGTGTTAGAGCGGAGGCGGATGCGCTGGTCGTTTTCCGGCTACATGTTGACATTCTATGCAACATGTGGCTCAGCCAATCAGAAGCGAGCTTCTATTCTCTGATTGGCAGACGCCTGTGCACGTGCTCCAATCATAAAACGGGATAGGAATAAAGGTTAATAACTCATTATTTATTCATAGTCTGCTTGTAAAAACATTAAAAAAGGTTTGCAAATACCTTTGGGGATATTTTGGCAAACTTTCAGCGAAATTGATTGAGAAACTTTGAAGGAAATTCAGAAAAGTTTATATCTCAA
>JASANF010001032.1:0-10471 GCA_030248245.1 Trissonchulus sp. WLG1_4 | reverse complement strand
TACGAATTTGCTTAATTTTTATTTTTTGCAGCTCAAAATTAACAAACATTCAGGCTATTTTTCTGGTTGTTTTATATTTTCATTGTTTAAGTATAAACATATGTGGAGGGAGACTGGAGGAAAAAATTAGTGGGGTGTAGGGGTTACGCTCGTTTACCGTCAGTACTGACTAGTGACGCCCCTTCTATATATGCTACCTGTACTTTCTGATGTTCTAATGACTAATTAATATTTTCTACTAAATTTCATAATTTATTTTTGTTTAGGAAAAGCCCGCGTCGTTTTGCAAGTCCGGTGCCACAGTGGATCTTCCCTCGTCTTCCAGTTCTGCCCCGCAGGGTTTGGTTCACAGGGGTCCTGTTTACGGGGTGCCAGAACCACCCTCATACTACAATCACCATCCACCCCCAGACCCCTGGGACAACCCACCCCCAGCCAAGCCCCTGCAGCACAGGAACAAAAAATATCAACCGCCCTTGGTTGGTCGTCTACCAGAGGACTTTTTGCGTATTTATACTGACCTACCACCCCCGTATTCGGAAGTGGCGGATGTTAGACCGGTCAGCAGACCTGCAACGGCCGGCCCCGTTTTGTACGCACCACCCGGTCCGCCCGAGATCTGCCCGTATCCTCCGAGTCAGCTCTCAGCCTATCCTATTGGCCTTGTAGATCCGAATCATCATTTTGGGCAGCAGCGAGTATATTATAATAGTTTTAATTTACTGCAGTATTATGTTGTTCATTACGTTATTTTTTCCTATTTATGGTGACGTATCGTATTGTGACGGGGTCAGTTTTTTTGGATGAGGGGGCCAATTTTGGGGATGTGTCCATACGTGGTCAGCTAGCGAAGTCTGGGGGGAGGGGGCGGAGCAACTTTTCCGACCGTTTTTGCTTCGTGACTCGTGAGCCACCAATTTAGCTTCCTGAGTCACCGATGCTTCTTGAGCTACCTTCAGAACATTCTGGGGGGGGTTGAAGTACCTGTCTGGGCCCCCTCACTCCCATGTATCGATGTGTCCCTGCCACTCCGATCGGCTTAAAGTACCCTAAATTTGTTCGAGACTCCATTTAGGTGCCCCCTTGGAACTACCCCTCATTTGTCGGATTTGCCCCATTAAAACAAGCCCCCCTCCTTTTTGCTGCGAAATAAGATGCTTTAAACTAAAAATGTGCTCTTGATGACTGTAAAATGCTCCATAAATGAGCTAGAAGACGAAAAGTTACGAAAAATGTATAAATATTCCAACAATAATTGTTTCACATTCTTACTCAAAAGTGAGATATTTTCACGTTGTTGTGAGTTTTAGATATGTTGCGCATAGACTTGTTAAAATAATGTAAGCTTCTCAAAGTCAAAATTATGTTTATTCAGTCATTCGGTGGTAATTTTTTTCGAACTAAGTCTAATTATAAGCATAAATTATTGTTCAGTTTTGTTTATTCATTTAAATTGTCAGCATTAATTTCAGTCGTCTTTCATTAATTTTGAATTGGATATTTTCAGCAGTATCCCAAATCTCCGTCCCGTGCTTATTCTGAGAAGCGACACCACACGCAGCCCTCCGCCACGCTTGGCATATTTCAAACCCACAATTTTCACCACCCCACCGAAGTTGCTCCAAGCCGCTCCTCACGACATGCGCGCTACAGTCGCAGTCTGTCCTACCAGTCTCCGTCCATTAGCAGTCGAGTACGTTTGTTAATCAAATGTTATATACAGCTTTAACCTGTGTTCTAGTGACAATGGAAACCGGTTTGAGCAAGTTATTTAGTTAATACGTTAATCTAATCAAGTAATATAATACAAATAATATGTGAAATACTTGGCGGCTATAAAGGTTCCGTAATAAAACATTTTGTCCGCAGGCAACGATTTTGTTGCCAACGATAAAATCCATATAGACAGCGGCCCTGAAAAGGCAAGCTAAGCAAGCAGTGAAAAGGAAAGTTTGAAAAAAGGCAAAAACTCATGAGAGTTAATTTAATAATTTGATTCTTCTGTTTTAGAGAGCTGCCAGTGGTGGAGATATGGACGAGTTACGACGACAGTCCTTGTTGGTGAAGGATATGCTGGCAGAAAACGAATGGCAGAGGCAGTTGGCTCAGGACCCAGACTTGGAAAGGTATTAATTGGGAGCCTAAGTAATGGATCATGGAGAAATCTAGGTTATTTGCGAATCAGACTGATGTAGCGGGGATGGGTCACGATATAAAACATTAAAACATATTATTCTGATTAAAGTCGGATTCACTAACTAGAGGAGACATCCAGTTTGGGGATGTGTTGGCTGAGTATAACTGCTAAGGATGGTATTTCTGAGATATTTGTGAAATTCTTTTGTGTCTATTTTGAGGTTTCTGCAAGAAGAGCACATCGCATTGCTGCTTCAAGACAGAGAATTTATGAAGTTGCTACGCAATGATCCCGCCTTCATGGCACTAGTAGAGAAAAGTAACTGCGTTTATATCTTTTATAATATTATCGATGCATAATAGAAATTTTTCTTTTTTACGTTATTTTTCAAAAGCTGTGCAAGCCTAGTTTTCTTTTTATTTTGTGTACTACTTTTGAATAGACATTAGCACAATTAAGCTCTTTGTCTAGAATGAAAATAGCATGCTATTATTGCAGGACTGAATGTACAAAGAATAATGCTAGAAGTAGAATGCTACAAGCAGTTTTTAGTAATGTAGGTTTTGTCTTGCGAAGTTTGTTTAGCGTTAATTTTTTAGATGAAAAGGAAAAGGCGAATACGGTAGACGCTTTTCCGTACACAAAAACACTGGAAACGGGTGACCATCCTGAAGTGCCGCTTCCTGACAAACTCAAGTACATGAGCAAAAGTAAGATCAAAAATTGTGAAATATTGTCATTTGCTCGTATTGTTTTTTGGTTATTGTGTGTTGCTGTTGTTTAATGCTCGAACATCAGTCTAACGGCTGTGCAGTTCCCCCAAAACCAGAAACACTATCACAGCAGGCTGGCATTCTTCGCAGAAGTGTTCTTTAGAATGAAACAGATGTTTTTGTCCAGATAAGGTAATAATTTTGAATTTATGATTTGTGTGACACTGTGACGTTTTGATTTCTTTTTATCTTTTCTTAATATTGCCTGTTTTGTTGTAGCGACCCGCAGAAGATTCGCTCTCATGGCACGAAAATTTATACGAAAGTCGAAGGGTGCTAAGGGGGTGTAAGTTTAAAAGTGACATGTTCAAGTTACTATTGTTTTCAAGAACCAATATGCTAATAATTATTTGTCAGTGTGCTCAATGATGATTGACGCGACCGGGATTTTTTCGCCTCTGAGTTGGAGATTGATAGATTTGGTGAAAGATTTGCTTCGAAATTTTATGATACATGAGTCTTTTGATACAGTTATACAGTTGAATAACGTCAAAAGTTAGATCATAGGAGGCAATGTTTATCTTTGCTAGGGCATTGAGAAGTCAGTCAGATGTATTTTGATGGTGTTAAGGTTTGAAACCGAACGAAGCTAAACGATTCACGATAAATGATAAAAAATTTTGATAGCTTTAAGCAGTACAAAGTGTTAAGAAAAGGCCTACAACTTTCTGTGGTTATTCGTACGCCGCTGTGCAACATTGTAGGGATCATACCCAAAGGGCAGATTCATACTTTACCGCCGTATATATGTCCGTTAAGCCGGCAGAATTACAAAATAATCACGCCACAGTTTGATATTGTACGCTATTAGCGGCGTACTGGGGTGATTATTTCGTTCTTTCGCCGGCTGAACGAACGTGCGGTTGTTAAGGTATGAATCGTCCCTTGTATGAACGTTTTAGGCTTGGCACAAGTGACTCTCATTACTCGGGGATGATGCTACTGGACTCGACAGATGACAGTGAGCCATTCCGACGAGACTACGGCCTGGAGAGTGGCTATGACCAGCCGGACGACACTGACGCCACTCGCAGACGAAACAGTCACGACGCGGTAGGCAGGCTATTACGTACGCTTTTGTACTTGAAAAAGACTTGGGGTCGATTCATACTTACAGCCGTACTATGTCCATGCAGCCGGCAACATGACGAAATAGTCACGCCACATTCTGATCTTTAGTGCATTTTTAGTGATGTATTCTTTCGTAATGTTGCCGGCTGAACGGACATACGGCTGTAAGTATGAATCGACCCGTATACATAACCATACTTTATTCAACTATACGAAATGAAGAACATGGTTGTGTTTCATTGTGTCTGTTGCTATTTACTAATTTAAAAGTTTAACATTTTGTTGTTTTGCATTTCAGGATGAACTATCCGGCACATTTGGCAAAAATATTAATCTCAGATAAATATCCTTTTATAGTCCTCTTTATGCTTGGGATTTTTGATTCCTGTACTCTGATTGTATTTTTCTTTGTATTGTATTGTTTACGAATTCCTGTGGTAGCTATTGTGATATTGTGAGCATAGGAAGACTCAAGAGTATTTTTTATAATTTTTTGTGACTACTACTACTATGTTGATAGTAGTTTTGTGACTTGTTGTCCGCTACTTCGTGTCTTCGGTAGTCTGGGTGGAAAAGAAAACTAGTAGTGAAAGGACTAATAACTGTAAACGTACTGCAGCCCAGCCATGTGCACTAATTGATGAATTAGTATGGGTGGCATAGTTTGCTAAACGAAAATATACGGTCTGATCTTGTTTTACTAAAGATTTAACGACCTGAATACTGTTTTATTTGATACTTGATGCTCAGGTTTTATGCAAACATGTAGACATTTTTTCTGTAATTTTTGTCGTAAATTAGGATAACTAGATTAACTTAAAGAAGTTAATTACTAGGCAAAACGTGGTTAGTACTTCAAGTTTATGCACCACGAATTCAAATTAAGGCACTGGGCGGGATTCACAAACGGTGTTTAGCTTTAGACTCGGTCTAAAACGGTTTTTGTGTTACCATAAAGCCATTGATTTTGCGCCGAATTTAGCTTAAATTTAACACCTTTATAGTGGTTCAGCCCGACATTAACTAACGCTTGGCTTTCTCTTCTACTGTAATAAAACCAAGAGTACATAATAGAAAGAGTATGACACTCTTCTTATTATGCCTACGGGCGTGCGTCCAATGCGGAGCGCGAAATAGCCCGTTTACCCCCCCCCCCCCCTCAGTTCGATACCCCGTACTCAACTGTACCCTTCCTCCCCTCAGTTCAGCACATCAACAAAAGTCCTTGTCAGTGTCTTGAAATGAGAGGGGGGTACCCCCCCTCAGCTGAAGACGGGGTACTGAACTGAGTGGGGGGGGTAGCGCAAGGTCTTTCTCAGTGTCATGAAAAATGAGGGGGGTACCCCCCCCTCAGTTGAGTACGGGGTCTTCAGTTGAGGGGCGGTCCCCCCACCCTCCCCCCCCCAAAAAAAAAAAAACCCCCGTACATAAACGGGCTATTTCGCGCTGCGCATTGGACGCACGCCCGTAGGCATAATAGGAAGAGTGTCATACTCTTCCTATTATGTACTCGTGTTAAAACTCAGACTGGGCTAACCCTAATTTTAAGTCGTTCAAGTTAATCTAGTCGAGTTATTGTTATGCGGGGAAAATGCTGCCTTCTGGATGACGAAAATTTTGAGGAAACTGACATTTAAATTGGATTCAATTGAACTGACTAATCACAGATAGAAGTCTTAAGGAATCAGTTAGTGATAAGCTTATTGGCACAGATGTACATGGTAGGGGTCTGGGGGGGGGCAAGCCTCTTTCTAGATTTGAAAGGCCGGAACAAGCCCCCCCCTCAGATTTGACCCACCGGGACAAGCCCCAAACTTTGGTGCTGAAATAAGAGGCCCGAAAACTCAACAATTGCCTCAGATCGCTGTAAAATGCTTCAAATAATGATGGAAAGCGAAAAAATCGCTAAAAACATCCAAATTTTGCGAAAAATTTCCCATTTTTAGGCGAAAATTGGACATTTTTGCGTTGTTGTCAGTTCAAGCCCTCAAAAAGTCGGGACAACCACCCCTTCAAATTTCGGAAAATTCGGGACAAGACCCCCCCAGACCGAGACCCCGTGTACATGTATGCTTATTGGTATATATAATATATGTGCCCAGCCCAGAGGCAGCAATATATACATATACAAATGATTTGTGCAGCTTATTTTTGTTTTTTTTCTTGTGATTAAAAGTTGACTGTGTGCTTTTGTGATTATATATAGCTGTGGTCTTTTCATCTATTCTAGTCAGATTTGTGTTGAAAAATTTGCGTGTTTACGTTGTCATGCCAACAGTAATTGTACCTGCTACCTTTTGTCAAGTTTATATAACTGTTTGAGGGATTTTTCTGCTATTAAATTATTGAATAGATTATAACATATTTATTTCACTCCCAATTATTTTATTGTTTTGTTTGCTGAATATTTAAGATAATTTTGTTACATTCGCCACCCTGTTTTTGTAGCATTTGTTTCTGGTTCTTTGTTAAGGGGGCGCTCCGGGAATCAGGGGTTACATAGAAAATTGGCAAAAAAATTGGCAAATGTCAATCTTTACTATACATATATGTACTATGGCACAAAAGAACACTGGAGGCAAAATTTCAAATGACGTGATCATGTCACGTGACTCTCAGAGCACCAAACGTGAGTGAATTTTCGGCAAACGATAACTCTGCTTATACTTTGCGTATAGTCACACTTTATATACCAAAATGTAGCTTATGTGCTTCTCTAGTTGAACATTATTTTGGTTTTCAACATATATGTCAGGTTTGGATAAAAAATGTCATTATGTGTTTTCGAAGTCGAACTCTGAGCAATAAAATTCATATAAAAAAATTTCTAAGCTTTATTTTAAAAAACTAAAAAATTGTTCAACTGCGCAGAGCCTACGGCTATACTTGTGCAAAATTTTGTAGAAAAATATCTTACCAGCATTTTATAATCGAATGCCGAAAAATTGGTTTTGTATTCACACAGCCTATATTTTAGTCTACTGCTTCTGAAAATGGTTTCTTGTGCGATTTTTTTGCACAAAACGCAATAAAATTGTTTTAATTTTTCATTACGACTCATAAAAATTACGTATCGTCTGTTTGCAAAACCTCAAAAAGCGTTGATGCACTGGCTTACTTGCTGAATTTGTGTAAATGTCGAATAAAATCAGTAAATTGTCCAATTTTTTTCAAATTTTTCCTGCCGCCGCCTCAGCGGCGGCAGGTCTTTATACTGCTTTTTGGTATAAGCTGGCCACGAAGCAGTTTGTATGATTTACGTGTTCAAATTTTTGTTTGTCGGGGGCTTATTTTTTAAAGTTGCTTACAACTGGATGAAAACTGCAGTACAAATTTTTTTAATTGTAATAAGTTAAAGTTGTATAAGTTATGTATATATTGCTGTAAATGCAAATTTTATTTTTAGTAATCTATGAGGTAGGATTTTGAAGTTTTAAGCTATGATGCCCCCTTGGCCATAATTTCGATGTGGTGTGGCGGTGTTGTCATTTTTTAACAAAACTGAAAACGTTTACATTATCTAATCCAAAACATAAATTTCGAGCTTAAATTTCAGTCTAGGAAGGGGTGACATGATGTCTGGCATGAATAAATGTTACCAAAACATTACTTAATAATCAACAATGAATTAATAATTTTGTACTAATGAAATTAATTATTAATTAACTATTAATTATCAATAATAAAAGAAGCAAAACTGAGAAACTTAAATGAAACTTAAAAGATTGCTTTAAATGACTGCCAATGATTGATACAGGCATATCCACGTCGCAAAATTTTATGCAATTTTGACTTCACCTTGGAATTAAAAACCTATATAATAATAAAGAAATAAATAAAGGTGTACCGGTGGTGCTCTGGGCGGGGGTTCGCCGAATTGAAATGTCGAAACATTTTTGAAATGTACTAATAATTATTCGAAAATTTTACGCGGCAGGGACAAACTTAGTGTAAGTACTGACTGTTGAAAGCTGAAAATTACTAAAAAATTTGCATGAAACTGCTGCTTGTTTGCTATGGAGATATGCACGTCAAAACATCAGAAATTGTATTTTGGGCAACTTTCCTTCAAGAATGATAGGTCATTTTGGCTGTTTTTAAAAAATACGGCCCAAATCCTTGATTCCCGGAGCGCCCCCTTAACATAACTACATTTACGAAATCATTATATTTCGCTAAAATTCCAATTAAAACTTTGTGACGGCGATGAAAACATTTGTTTTTGTTATTTTCTATTGTTAGAGCTAGAAATACGTTTATGATGAAATGGTGAATACAATAAATATTTTTATTAGATTTTTTCTTGTGGTCTGTAACAAAACGGAATCAACCAGTTAAGTAAACCTATATTTTTGCGTTATGAATGTCTCTTACGGAAGTTAACTTACGCATTAATGTACCATCTCTACCACATAGCTACGAAGTATTGACGATCGCCACGGAAATTTGATTAACTTCTTAAATTAGATTAAACCGATCTGTTGTCGACTTGATCAGTTCAAAATCTAGCAGTGAACGGTATACCAGTGTCTTCATTTTTTATGATGCTTGCAGTTGTGACACGCCGCTCCCGGCTACGTATCACGAGTCTCGTACTTATTTTTATTTTCGCAGAGTTGATACTCTGTAGGAAGGGGGCAAGGGGGTATCGGAGAGATGCATTTTGAGACGTGATTAGGGCCGGTTCCCACTGAGCAGAAATAAGAAATAACTAACCAGAAATAAGAAATAAGGCCTTATTTCAGAGATAACAGGGCATTCCCACTGCAGAAATAAGCTTTTGTTATTTCAGAAATAACAAGCCTTATTTCTAAAATAAGAAGTTAAATTCATTTTAGCTTGAGAAATACGGAGTTAGCCAATCAGAAGCGTTGCGACGCTAAGCCACGCCTTCCTTTCTGCTGATTGGACAATTCAAATATCGCTGTGTAGTGTGTACACTGTACGTACGTTCTGCTGCGTACGCACTTTCGAATTCCCACCTAAAGTCATCCCAAGCCAATCAAATTCAAACAGCTTGAAATGTGCTTCTTATTTCTGCACTGTGAACGCATAAGGCTTTATTTCTTATTTCTGCCCAATATTTCTTATTGCTATTTCTTATTTCTTAATTCTTATTTAACGCTATTCTTACTTAATGCTATTTCAACCGGGCCTTAGTATGTGCTTCAGTAACCTCAAGAGGCCGTTTTTTGATGAACAACTCAAACCAAACCCAAACCATGTGCTTACTGCTTGATAGTTTAAACTTCAACCCGTATGGTTGCTTCAGTCTACATATGTACATGTTGAGCTGCTTTAAGGATAAGTATGAATCAATAGAAATTTCTTGTGGCACCAAGAGCACCCAGTGGGGAGTTTGTACCAATATATCAACTATGTACATTCTAATGCTAGCTTCACACTGCGGTTCAAGTGGTTAACATTCTAATGCTAGCTTCACACTGCGGTTCAAATGGTTTAAAGTTAACGTTTGATTCACACTGCGGGTTTAAGGAGTTAACGTTTGATTCACACTGCGGGTTTAAGGAGTTAACGTTTGATTCACACTGCGGGTTTAAGGTTTAACGAGTAACCAAGGTTAGTGGGGAAGCCATAATTTCAGCCAATAAAATGCTTGCCCGCCAAAAAGTATATATATATATATATATATATATATATATATATATATATATATATATATATATATATATATATATATATATATATATATATATATATATATATATATATATATATATATATATATATATATATATATATATATATATTTACCCGGGTAAACGGCTGAGTTTGTATTAGTTTGCTAACTTTGCATAGTTAGTGGTTAGTGCAGAAGTTCCGTCGACAAGTCGCCACTGAGTGGGGGAATCCTTAAACTATAAACTAAAAAGGTTAAATTTTTCAACAGCGTTAAACCGTAAACCATAAACCTTGAACCTCAGCCGTACGTAGTGTAAATCTGAATTGTGCTCGTAGTCGTATCATGTTCTACGTTAAAACTTAAACCTGCAGTGGGATGTGGGGCATTAAGTCTCTGTGCTCAGTAGAAACAAAAATGGAAAAGTTTAAAAGTTTCAATTTTGTGCAGTTGTCTTCCACGTTTTAATGTGCGACCTTTGAGAATAAAATTGGCAACAAGTTATACCTGGAAAATAGTTCCGGTCTTTGACGATGAATTTGGACTTTCTCGAGAACTTAGTAACTGGTTTTTGTTGTAGAACATGTTTGCACCGCGCTTGCGTTGCCGATTGGGTACTGTTTTCAAGACTGCCAGTAGCGTGTATTATCAAACTGTGCATATAAGAGGTAAAGTTCAATTAGCCTGACAAAAAACCTTCATAATGTATATGCACGTTTATAAGCTTATTTTTTGTATTGGTATTGTACTTTGTACAAGGAACGTGTTAACAGATCAGGGCTACAGCTCTCAAACGGCTGTTGCGAATTACGAAATAATCGCTACAATCTGATTTTTATACGGCAGTCA
>JASANF010001030.1:0-47838 GCA_030248245.1 Trissonchulus sp. WLG1_4 | reverse complement strand
TTGTGCAGCGCACCAAGAGCGTACCCAGGGCTGGGGGGGGTTCAGGCGGTCTGAACCCCCCCTTTTGGTCAACCCACAAGAAAATTTCAACAAGGGTCCCCCCTTGGTTTTTGTGGTTCGCCGGAAAAATTTTCTGACACGTCTCCAATTGACCAAACTTGGCCAAAAAAAGCAAAATTTTTTCTGGGGGCTTCCGCCCCCAAACCCCTGCAACAGTAGCATATTATGTAGTGTGTTTCTTGTTATTGTCTTTTATTGAAACCTATATTACATCATACATGTATGTGTGAGCACATACAGTATTGAGCATTAGTGTTGGGAATTTTTTCGAAACGCACCCGAACCAGAAGCCAAACCCGAACTTTCGTCCCAGCACTATGCAGCATGTCCTAGTTTCATACGCTTCTGTACTGATTTGACTGTTTTTCATTTGCTTTTAATTTTGATTGATTTAACTTTACATTTATTTGCTTAGGGCTTTCTACATTTAAATATAATTTCTGAGCCAATTATTTGCACGATGTTGCTGTCCATCAATTCACTCCAATTTCTGGACAAGTGTAGCCAAAATCTATATATATACATTTTCAATGCAAATTTTATTTCAAAATTCTGAAAAAGATCGGGCTTCTGGGGGCTGCCGCCCCGATGCCCCCGCATCCACTCTGATTTCTGTATACACAAGTGTAGCTTAAATTTACATTTTCAGCGCAAGTTTTATTTCAAAATTCAAAAAAATCTGGCTTCTGGGGGCTCCCGCCCCCAAACCCCCGCATTTTCTCTGGTTTCTCTACACGTGTAGCTTAAATTTACATTTTAAGTTCAAATTTTATTTAATATGCAAAAAAATCTGGCTTCTGGGCGGGGGCTGCCGCCCCAGACCCCCCAACCGTGTTAAGTGACTATTTACTATATTTCACCAACTAGCACAGCTAAAAATTTTGGCTGAACCCCCCTCTTTGAAAACTTCTGGGTACGCCCCTGCAGCGCACATTAATCAATCAGCCACATGCGAACTCTTATTCTGATTTGCACACTGAGCGAATGTAGTCAGTTGGTTCAAATTTGAAGTCATAAGGAGTGAGTGTGTGCTCACCGATGATTGGAAAAAAACTCAGAATCACCTAACGTGAAGCCGTCAACTTACGTTTCTCAGAAAGACAAGTCCCTCTCTGAGAAAGACAGTCGAACAAAATGAGACTAATAGCAGCAGCATCTATTCATCAAAACGGTCAAGGTTCGGCGGGGGGGGTGAATTATTTTTGCCCATAAATCGCTTCCTACCCCATCTTTTAATAAAAATATAGAACCCCCATCGTCAGCCAAGCCCCCAATCTGATCTCTAGCCCCAAAATAGCTGTCGCCCCTTTTAATAAAAATCGAGATTGAAATTATTGGTGTTAAAACCCTTAGGGGTGGAATAAGTCGGAAAAACGGCATTTTTTCGACTAATGAGCCGGAGTCCCCCTATATCCCCCAAAGCTAGGGGGGTCAAAATTGAACGCTCTTTCGAATAGGCTGGGTTAGAAGTTTGTAGGATGTAAGCTTTAGCTGGAAATCAAACTTTGCCCAAAAATTAAACTTTACATGAAATTTTTTGCGCAAATTTGGATTTAGGCAAAAATACTGAATCAACTAAAAACCTGCTGCTACCATTGAAAGAGTATATAACTTCTAAGCTACTAAATGCTGAAAAAATTTTGCAAATCGGTTCAGGCTTTGAAAAGTTACAAAACTTTATCTGAAGCTACCAGGATCAGGCTGATTGAAGCGTTACAACTACAGTGCAAGTAAGGTTGAGTACAAATTCCGGGCTATAGCTGCAATTTTTTTCAAAATATGATGCTAGTTGGGGTTTTTAGTGCGGTAAAAGTATAGCAGGCGGGGAAAAAAAATAACCCCATTTTTTGGGGGAAAAAACCCACCCCAGTTCCGGAACTTGGGTAAGTGGTACTGGTCTAAAAATTTGCCAGCGTATAGTACAGTCCCTGTAGGCAAACGTATGTAAGCGGTATGCAAAAGGGGTCTCGCTGGTACTTTTTATGAGTCAAAAATTGGACCCCCCATTTTTGACCCGACATGGCTCCAAGGGAGGTGAATTTTGGAGTCTCATTTCTCAGCACTAAGAGATGCGAGCTCAAATGTAAAAACACTTTTACAGAGGACTACCCTTTCTCTATTCATGACCGCAGTGGCAGATCCCTCCTTCTTTCGTACGAGGGGAGGCATGACCGAAATTAGACGGGGTAAAAAAACCCATGTGGGGGAAAAACCCACTTTTTGAAAATGGTCTGATGATGTCGAAAAACCTAGTAGCTACTCCAAAAGACTCATGGTAGTGCAAAAAGACGTTTATTATTAGAACAAATGCGCAAACTGACACTTTCTCGATCGAATTCTGGAATACTGACCTAACAGTCTGACTTTGTCATTTTGAGGTCCTTTTGGGGTGGAAAGTAGTATTTTCTGGTACTATTGCCAGTTTTTTGTATGTTTTTAATTTTAACCCATTAATTTCTCTTGTATAAACGCCAAATAACCGAATGAAAGTAAAATATGTCCGTCACGACCAGTCACACCCACTCACGGTACCCCCCACAGAGGGTCGATGGCGTAAAAAGTAGCCATAAAGTGAAAATTTTGCATGCATTTGAAGCGTTATCGCAACTTTTTAGTTGTTTTCAACGTTTTCAGGCGAAATTAAGGTGTTTTGTTTTCAAATCTGAAAATTCAAAATTTTATAATGGGCTGCGAAGGGCAGTTTTCAAACTTGTGTCCCTGGGGCCCCATAACAAATCTGCGTATAGTTTTGGTATATATCAGGGGCCTCTACTACTCCTAATACGTGCCATAGCATTGAAAAACTACCGCTAACACACTTTTCCGGTGATTTATGGGGTGGGTTTTTTTCCCCCACATGGGTTTTTTTCCTTCAAATGGGTTTTTTGCCCGGTAAGTTTTTGGCTTCCCGCCAAAAAACGTTAAGAGATAGCGAAATGAAACCGGTCCCAGCGTTTACAGCAAGGTTAGGCCTGCGACAGATTTTTTTGGTTTGCCGTGAAAACGTATAGTCTATGAGCTACATGACGAAATATGAAAATGCGGGTTTTTTCCCCGCCTGCTATATTCCTGATGCTTTTTTAGCAGTTTTTTTCTTGAATTTAGGCCTCAGGCTTAGACTTAGGCTTAGTGCTTAGGCTGACGCTTAGTGCTTAGGCTTATATAGTGCTTAGGCTCAGGCTTAGTAGTTGGGCTAGGAACGGCTTAGTCTTAGTTGCTTGCATCAAATAAAAGGATACTTGCTACTGTGGAATCATAAATAAAGCTGCCATTTTGAACCGAAATTGGCTGTCAGTGCCAGCGTGATGCTGAGCAGCAGTGACGTTTTGAATTAGATGGTATTCTTCATTATTAAAAATTGCTCCTTTTAACTAAAATGGCTATTTTATGTCGGAAAATGTAATTAATTTATTGTCTATGCAAAAAGAAACAATAACAATTTATATGTGAGCTCAGTTTAACGATGCATATTTCGCCTATTATATAGTTTGAAAAATTAACATTTTTTGGTATAAATGAGCAGAATATTTTGGAAACCAGGGTTTTTTCAAAAAAAATTGTGAGCAAAATTGAGCAAAATTTCAAATTCAGTGAGCAAAATTTCAGATCGGTGAGCAAATCGTAAATTTGCTAGTTTACGTTTTATATATATATACTTGGTTATTGCGATACGCGTACCCAGAAAAACGGATTTATTTCACTTTTAACGCTAAAAGCGACACATATTAGCACATTTCATTCAAAAACAACGCTAATTTTTTGTGAAGTGAGTCCAAAACACCAAAAAGTATACATTTGGTGGGCCAGCGAGGGTCCAAAAGCTATCAAATTTTGAAATATTACAAAAATTTTTGACACTGGGAACCGTAAAATGACTACAATCGTCATTATTCGAGACGTTTCCGACTTCAGAGAATTTTGGGACGGGCAACAAAAGATTAAGGGACCTAGCACCTTTGTGCTTAAATTGACATAGAAATTTACATTGAAATTTTGAAATTTTTTGCGTTGTTGCCCAAGTTTGCCTTTTTTCTTAAGTGCCTATAAGAATTTTTGTTGCATTTTTTTACTGCTTCAGATTAAGAATTTGTTGCTGTACGTTCTAAGTGGTTTTGGAGTAAAAAATGTGTAAAAGAATTTTTTTTTGCTTCAGAATGTTGAAATTTTAAATTTTGTGAGTCTCATGGATGAATATGATATTTTTTCAAATGAGTATACTATAGCCATAAGCTGTCAAAATAGTGTTTTTAGGCCTTAGGAATCGCGCGAAACAGTTTATAATTTAGCCTGGGCAGCCATTTAGCCCCTGAGGAGTGATTTAGACGAACTGGCTATACTTGCCCCATCTTGGGGGTAAAGGTAGCCGGGCATCATTTTGGTCTCTGGAAGGCAGACTGTACATATTAGCTGAATTTAAACAATAGAATGCAAAATTTCAACTGCCATTCCATATTTTAGGCAAAAAAAATTACAGCGAAATAGTCATAATTTTTCAAGATATCAGTTTTAAAAAAAAATTTGGCTAAAGTTGCACCATTTGACTGTATATCTAAAAACCAGTCGTAGCCAGTGGCGTATTTANGGGGGGGGGGGCTGAGTGGGCTGCAGCCCCCCCCTTAGCGATTTGAGCCCCCCCCCCCTTAGAGGGTCGCAGCCCCCCCCTTTCCGAAACTTCAAAAGCTGACAAGTGTTTCTGATACCTCCACAATTGACAAATTCTACCTTCAAAATTAAAAAAAATCTCTAAGTTTTTTCCATTCTGTTGATGTTTTTTCGGCTCAGATACCTTTTTTCTTTGTGCATGCCTATATATATGCCAGGTCTATTATCATATTCTGTGCTAATTGATTAATGTCTCACATGTTTGTATAGTTAGATAGGGTAAAAAATACAAAATTAAATACAAAGTATACTATTTTTTGCTTTGCTGCATACATGTTTTATTTTTTTGTTTGTATTTTTTTGCATACATGATATTTTTTACGATTTTTTCACTTTTTGTTAATTTTAATTTTTGAAGCATTATTACACCAATCTGCAGTGGCGTAGCCACAAAAAATTTCGGGGAGGGGGATGAGGTTTCTTTGTTTTAAAACGTTAAAAATGCATTTAATTGCTATTTTAACGCTAAAAACGACACATATTAGCAATTTTCGGCCAATTTATAGTTTCTGTATAATAAAATTAGCCACAGTCGACCATTTGGAACTTTGAATAATGATCTGCTAACGGCAAGTGTATCCGCGTCTCGTGTGTCAATTTTCAACCCTAAAATTGCAACACACATCAGAAACGGTCGTTCTTGACGACGGATCAGAAAAAGCCACCTGGCAAAAGCATATTGCAACGATAAATCATCGCAAAACCCCAATTTTTGAACGCAGCCATAAAATAGCCTACGCTGGCCCATAGCACAAAAAGATTCACTCCAACTCTTATGTACGCAGCTGTACACAACGGGCTTTTACGCCAAATGGACGTGACTTTTGTTCCCCGCTCGACTATATATAACGTAGGTCATAGGCCCTTGGGCCTATTTTTTGATCCATGAGCTTAAATAATAATGTTTAATATTTTAAAATTATATATTTTTGTTTATTTTATGTCAAAAGTGCAGTTGTCAGTGCAATGTAGATGGTTAAAACCTCAAAAAAGCTAAAACTTCATTGCAATTTCGATGGTTAAAACCTCAAAAAAGCTGAAACTTCTGGGGGCTGCCGCCCCCAGACCCCCGCATTGCTAAATGCTAGCTGTAGATCCACTACATTTCTTTATTTCATGTAAAAAGTGCAATTTTCAATGCAATTTCGATGGTTGAAATCTCAAAAAAGCTGAAACTTCTGGGGGCTGCCGCCCCCAGACCCCTGCAAAGTTAAGTGCTTGCTGCAGATTCACTATTGTAGTTTATCGATGGTTACAATTACAAAAAGGTCCGAGGGTTGCCGTCCCCGCCAGACCCCCTTTGATCGGCGGTGGCTCTGGCTCACAGTTGCTCCGCACGCCCCCCCCCCCCCCCCGGTCGCAGCCCCCCCCCCCCCTTTGCGAAATCCTGGATACGCCACTGGTCGTAGCATATTAGGATAAAAGTAAGCCAATTCTTATATGCATAAAAAATGCCCGAATATTATCTTAAATATTCTGGTAGAAATTCGTGTATATATTATTTATATGCACGAAAAACAGTTGAATTATCTCCGAATTTTTTCGGACTTTTTTTAAGCGAAATTCAGATATCCAAATTTTGCACGAACTGCTTGTGCTCGCTCGATGTGTACTTGTGTAAACATCCGAATTTTGCCTGAAATATTTCAATAATGTTTCAGACACAATTCGGATGTCCGAATATTGTCCAACAGGTTTAGTTTCGAACGTTTTTCAGTCAGTCAGTCCGGTTTTCCTGTGAAAGAAACGAAAACTTTTGATATGCAAGCTCAATTTAAGGTGGCGCTCCTGAAATGTTTTGGCCATTATTTTCAAAATGCATAAAAATAACCATACATCGTAAGAACAAAAGTTGTTCAGGCTTCAATTTCCTGCAATTTGATGTGCATATCACATGAAAAAAATTTTTTTAGCTTTTCTCAGCAAGAAAAATAGATTTTCACGGAAATAGCTTTACAAACCAGTGCCTTTACACGTATGTAATGATTTTGGAAGACGGAAAAACTAAGCAGCTGTCTTTTACTTAAGGGGGTAGTGTCGCGAAAGCAGTCGATTTTGCGTGACTGTAAAACATTTTTATGAAAAGATAAGACATCGTTCTTTATATATTTTGAAAATATATGTTGAGGCAAGTATTTTCGCCAAGTTTCATTATAACTGATGCAGTATACTGTTTGCAGTGAGGTCGCAAAGTCGGAAAAATGACGTTTTAAAAACCTATTCACATTCGATTTTTTCGTCACAATTATCAACTTATTTGATTAGCTTGTTTACATAGACTAAAAGGACATATGTTGTAGTTTCTGCACACAAACTTTAGTGCAAATTGCTTGAGTGGTTGCAGAGTAATACCTGGGGCCGTATTCTCAGAATTACCTGCAGGTAAAGTTAGGCTAACTTTACCCACAGGTGAGGTGAAGGTAAAGTCGTATTCTCAAACCATGACTAAAGCCAATGTGATGGCTAAGGTTATCTTTAATATTCGGGCCGGAAAAGTGATGTATCTCGTTTTGCAGCTAAAGTTAATGTATTGTGCAAATTTTTAACCTCAACCGTCGACGTTAACCTTGTTTTCAATTTTACTTTTACCTTTATCCACAGATTTAACTTTACTTTCACCTTACATGTGGGTAAAGTTAGCCTAACTTTACCTGCAGGTAATTTTGAGAATACGGCCCCTGTTTGAACTGTGAAACTGTGCGTAAACAGTGAAGTACTCACAGCAATAATGATAAATTGTGAAAAATTTAGACGCTTATTTTAAAATCAAAAGAAAAACGAACCTTCATTTTTCTTTTTTCTTATTTGTGGCAAAAAACTGTGCGTCGACACGTCACGTGTGCATCACAAGCTGGCCAATCTGATATCTGGCTAAATTTTTTGAATTTTCATGTCCTTATTGTGTGATGTCTGGCTTACAATCGGTGATTGGTTCACGATATGGGCAGATATTGGTAGTCTACTGTCTGGCAGTACTTATTTAACACAGTATAGCATTGAACTAGTTTCTCAGTGAACGTACAAGTTCAAAGTGAAAAGATCTTTTTTTGCAACCTTTGAGCACAACTGCTTTCGCGACACTACCCCCTTAAGGTAGCGCTCAGCAACAAAACTCATGTATGGCGCTCAGCTCATGCAATAAGTAGCAATACCACTTTAATTGTACATCAAAGTGACATCAAAAAACCATATTTACAATACTTTTCAGCACTTTAATGTGAATGTGTCAAATTTTATGACCATGTCGAATTTCCTATTCACACTAATTTTGTTTTTGACCTAGCTCAGCGAAACTTCAACCGATTTTGAAGATCTTGGTATCAATAGAAAGATCTTTCCAAAATCTAGCCGTGATTGATCTTCGATTTTTTATTTCTATTTTTGATTTTGCAAAAAATCTATTTTTCAAAAATCAGTCGTGTTTGAGCGACTACAAAAAGTGCTGCGGGCCAAAATTTGAAAATCGAAAAACTTTCACGTCTGCATTTATATTCTTTCTTTCATTGTGCAAATTTTCAACTCGATCGCAATCGGCAGCTGGGAACCAGGTCCAAAAAAAGTAGTCGATTTCGCTACGCAAAAATGTAAGGTTTGCCCACACGTTTCACTTTTTCAAAAATTAGACCTTTCCTATGACTGCATATTTCCGTTGAAAAAGTTGCCAAAAGCCATACTCAATTTTTTAAGAAATTAAATCAAAAATTTGACATTTTCGAAGATTTATCAGCTTTTTAGGATTTTCATTTTTGATTTGCTATTTTCACGGCTGAATAACTCAGCAAAGCTTCAACGTATTCTTATGTTTAATACGTCAATTTAAAGCTAAGAAGCCGCATATTTCATTGATATGAGTAATCATTTTATATTGAAACAAAAATTTTTTTGCTACGGCTACAAATTTGTCCAAAAAATTTTAAAAAATTTTTTTATCACAATATGCACATCAAATCAAAGCTCTTTTTATTCTGAACAACTTTCCTTCAAGACATTATGGTCAAAAATGTCGCTGAAAAAAAGTAAACGCCAAAGTTGGTTCCCCTAAGCGCCACCTTAAGGGGGTAGTGTCGCGAAAGCAGTCGATTTTGCGCGACTATAAAGCTTTTTCAATGAAAGATAGGTCATTGTTCTTTATATATTCTAAAAATATTTTTTAAGGCAAATATTTTTGCCAAGTTTCAGAAAAATTGATGCAGCATACAGTTAGGAGTGAAGTCGCAAAGTCGGAAAAATGACGTTTTGAAAACCTATACACATTCGATAATTTCGTCACAATTAAATAACTTTTTGTTTAGAATCTTTACACGAGGTAAAAGCACATATGCTATAGTTTATGCACACAAAAGCTAGTGCAAATTGCTTGAGTCGTTGTGGAGTAATGCCTGTTTGAACTGTGAAACTGTGCGCAACCTGTAAGGTACTCACAGCAATAATGATAAATTGTAAAAAATTTAGACACTTATTTTGAAATCAAAAAAAAAACGAACCTTCATTTTTCATTTTTCTTATGTGTAGCAAAAAATGGTGCGTCAAAACATTACATGTACTTCACAAGCGGGCCAATCTGATATCTGGCTTAGTGGCTTGATTTTTTGAACTTTTATGTCTCTATTGTGTGATGTCTGGCTCACAAATGGTGATTGGTTAAAAATATTGGTAGATATTGGTAGTCTAGTGTCTGGCAGTATTTATTTGACACCATGTGGCATTTCAGTAGTTTCTCAGTGAACGTACAATTTCAAATCAGAAAGTTCTCATTTTGCAGCCTATGAGCAAAACTGCTTTGGCGACACTACCACCTTAAGGTGGTACTAACGAATGTGCAGTGGTTTTTAAATTTTTGAAAAAAATTAGTTGATTCAAACTGTATTTTTTGAATATAAAGTCTGTCAAAAGTTGATTCATATACACAAAGTGGCAAATGAAGTTAGCAGGATCATGTGAAAAATTTTTAGGAGCAAGCCAAGCCAACAAGCCAAACTACACAACAGGAGAATGGAAATTTGACAGTTTTGGCCACTTTTCTAAGCGCATGCGCAGCGCATAAACACAAAAATGAACACGAATAAACTTTTGCAAATTTTCTAGACCCAAAATGAAATTTTTTAAATTGCTTATATTCTTGCCCAGATATAGAACTCGAAAGTTGAGTGTGAATAGACACTTTTTACTTTGAAACAGTATATTTCATTTAATAATTGACAAATCATAAATTCGTGCATTTTGGGTCTAGATAATTTACTTTTAAATATTTTTGCCATTTTTCGAATGTTTTTGTTATTTAAGGGGGTAGTGTCGCGAAAGCAGTTTTGCTCATAGGTTGCAAAAAGAGATCTTTTTGCTTTGAGCTTGTACGTTCACTGAGAAACTAGTCCAATGCTATACTGTGTTAAATAAGTACTGCCAGACAGTAGACTAGCAATATCTACCAATATCTTGAACCAATCACCGATTGTAAGCCAGACATTGCACAATAAGGACATGATAATTCAACTAATTCAGCCAGATATCAGATTGGCCAGCTTGTGAAGCACACATAACGTGTCGACGCACGGTTTTTTGCCACAAATAAGAAAAATGAAAAATAAAGGTTCGTTTTTCTTTTGATTTTAAAATAAGCGTCTAAATTTTTCACAATTTATCATTATTGCTGTGAGTACTCCACTGTTTACGCACAGTTTCACAGTTCAAACAGGTATTACTCCGCAACCACTCAAGCAATTTGCACTAAATTTTGTGTGCATAAACTACAACATATGTCCTTTTAGTCTATGTAAACAAACTAAACAAATAAGTTGATAATTGTGACGAAAAAATCGAATGTGAATAGGTTTTTAAAACGTCATTTTTCCGACTTTGCGACCTCACTGCAAACAGTATACTGCATCAATTTTGATGAAACTTGGCGAAAATACTTGCCTCAGCATATATTTTCAAAATATATAAAGAACGATATCTTATCTTTTTCTAAAAATGTTTTACAGTTACGCAAAATCGACTGCTTTCGCGACACTACCCCCTTAAACTCTTCAACAAGTGGCCAGATTTGAAAGTGCTCAAAAAAGCCAAATTGGTCTACTTTTAACACGTGCCATACAAATCATCTTTACAGTTGTACAATAAAATTTTACTTAAATGTAGAAGAAAAGTAGCGCTTTCTAACGATATAAAGAATATGCTCTAAAGTTAATTAATTATTGAATACTAGCGTGTTGAAAAACACTGCACATTCGTTAGTACCACCTTAAGGGGGCGCTCCGGGAATCGGGGGTTACATCGAAAACTGGCAAAAAATTGGCAAATTTCAAACTTTACTATACATGTTTGTACTATGGCACAAAAGAACACTGGAGACAAAATTTCAGATCACGTGATCATGTCACGTGACTCCCAGAGCACCAAACGTGAGTGAATTTTCGGCAAACGATAACTCTGCTTATACTTTGCGTATAGTCACACTTTATATAGCAAAATGTAGCTTATGTGTTTCTCTAGTTGAACATTATTTTGGTTTTTAACATTTCTGTCGGATTTGGTTAAAAAATGTCATTATGTGTTTTCGAAGTCTAACTCTGAGCAATAAAATTCATATAAAAAAAATTTCTAAGCTTTATTTAAAAAAACTGAAAAATTGTTCAACTGCGCAGAGCCTAAGACTATGATTGTGCAAAATTTTGTAGAAAAATATCTTACCAGCATTTTATAATCGAATGCCGAAAAATTGGTTTTGTATTCACTCAGCCTTTATTTGAGTCTGCTGCTTCTGAAAATGGTTTCATGTGCTATTTTTTGCACAGAACGCAATAAAATTGTTTTAATTTTTCATTACAACTAATAAAATTTACGTATCGTCTGTTTGAAAAACCTCAAAAAGCGTTGATGCACTGGCTTACTTGCTGAATTTGTGTAAAAGTCGAATAAAATCAGAAAATTGTCCAATTTTTTCCAAATTTTTTGCTATGGAGATATGCACGTCAAAACATCAGAAATAGTATTTTGGGCAACTTTCCTTCAAGAATGATAGGTCATTTTGGCTGTTTTTAAAAAATACGGCCCAAATCCTTGATTCCCGGAGCGCCCCCTTAAGGGGGTAGTGTCGCGAAAGCAGGGGAGTGGGTAAAACCCAGCCACCCTGCCAGCCCCGGCCCCAGCCCCAGCCCCAGCCACCCTTGGGTAAAACCCAGCCACCCCACCAGCCACCCCAAATATATCCTGCTTAAAAAGTCATATAAATGTGCAATGTATTGGTGAATCACAAGAAAAAAAACTGTATATAATTGGATTATTCGCAGAAAATTAGTAGAATGGAAAAAGTAGCAAATTGCATGAAAAACTAAAAAACAGTCGAAATTCGAAAGTCGAATTATATTTGCGAACAGTCAAAAAAAAACATGTATAGTATTCTACTGAAAAGATGCCCACCAAATTTATGTAGTGATTTCTAATGGAAATGTACAACGGAAATGTAAATGGAAACTTGAAACCTTCAAACTGAAAGGTCTGAAAATATTTGATAATATATTTTCAGCAACATAAACGTTTGAAAAACAGAAACAAAATCAGAAAAAATGTTTGATTAAAAAAAATTAAGTAGGAAAAACCTTGTTCGCTTTGAACTTTCTTTTCTGAGATTTTTTGTGTATTTTTTTTGAAGCGTAGGTCAGTCTCAAGTTTTTAAAATACCTTATTTTGATTTATTTTCATTCGCTGTAATATTTTTCATCATATTTTATTTTTTGTATTCGTCTCGAATGTTTTTTTTCTTTTTTTTAGAATTTTTCCCTCTCTCTGCTCATCTGCTCATAGTTTTTCCTGTAATTCACCAATACATGGCCAATGTCTATTTTATTATGGTATATTTGGAGGTGGCTGGTGGGTAGGGTTGTTTTGATGTGGAAACTGCATCAAATCAAAACTAGTTTTGATGCGGTTTTGATTTTTGATGCAGCACATCAAATCAAATCAATTGCTTTTGAAAATGTGGTGCATCAAATCAAAACTAATTTTCCAGCCTTCGCATCAAATCAAATCAAATCAATTGGTTTTTTCGCTGCCAAACATCAAATCAAATCAAAACTATCCAAATTGATTAGTTTTGATGCAGTTCTGATGCGGTTTTGATGCAGCCTGAGCTCTAGATCCAGACAGCAGGCGCACGCTCTGATACCCATATGCATGTTGGCTTGCTAAACAGACCTCAGTTACGTATACATACTGGGTTGTTGGGTTCCCACTTCCCAGGCTCCCAGCCAATTGCAATGCAAAGGCAATAAATTGTATCTGTCATGTCCGTTATTAGTTTCCATGTGGTCGTTTGTTTGTAAGCGATTTTTTTGAGGTGATATTGAATGTGAACCAAAAATTTGGCAGAAGATTCTCCCCTTTGAGTGATTGTGCCCCCCACATTGGCGACCCTCTGACTCCGGGTCACGTGACCCTCAAAAAGTGCAGTTTTAAAAAACCAAGAAGGGGAACCGTCGTGAACTTGAAAAATGATTTGTCAGAGGTTCAGACAAAAACTTGTCTCTAGGGGGTATTTGCGTCCCTGAACACGAATCGGGGAGGGGTCTCTTTTCGTCTAGGACCGTCGTGGATTCCCATACAAACCACCTCAGCCCCCCTATGGGTTCAAATTTTTTCATGTTTTCATGGTTTCATTTTTTCATGGCCCAGATATTTTCATGTCTCTAGGCTAATTTGGGTCCCTGAACAGTGAACACAAATAAAGGGTCCTTTGCCTAGAATAAAGAATCCTGTGCCCAAAATAGAGGGTCCCCTCACCGGTCGAATCGAAACCCGTCGTAGCCACTTGACTAGTTCTTTTTGTATTATTAAACTTTAAATTACGCGCGATTTTTAATATTGTTTTTTACTCTAATGAATTTTTATTGCTATTGTGTAATGTTTGTCTGACACTTATTACTAGCTCTTTATCAGGTGACCACCAGTAGTCGTATTCTCAAAATTACCTGCAGGTAAAGTTACCCTGCAGGCTAATAAATTCAGTGGGTAATGGTAAAGTTAAAGTCATAAATACAGCTAGCGTCTACTGTTGAGATTAAAAATTTGCATAACAGATTATTTTTACCTGCAAAACAAACACGGTTTTAACTTGAATCTCAAAGGTATGTAGCCTCAGTTATCACGCTGGCTTTAGTCACTGTCTGAGAATACGAGTTTATCTTAATTTTACCTGCAGGTATTTTAAAAATACGGGCCCAGAAATAAATACAACCGCACTCGAGTTTGTAAGGTTCATCGATCCACCCACCACTAACCATTTAATTGTAGTCATTTTAGCAATAGTCTGTCAGGTTTTTATGGTCTCAGGCTTCTGCCGGACCGGCAGAAATTTTAGAAAAAACAAATTCATTCAAATCTAGAGTGTTATTTTGGCCTAACTTAGACTGTCACCCGGTCACGCTTTTATCCTGGCCTAACTTACTCAATCGGTGGAATGTGACCGGACGGCCGGTGTCTTTAACCAGCTGGCCGGCGACTGTATGTAGGGCATTTCGGCCGTTCACAAACACTAAGTAGCGCTTAGCAGTGCCCTCCTGCCGTGCTAATGATGTAATTGCGAATTCAAAAAATCATTATCTTTGGTATAACACCGTAATTTAATATCGCATCAAAACTATATCAAAACTGCATCAAAATTCATCAAAACTAAAAACAGAAATTTTTGTCACATCAAATCAATTGAAAATTTAGGTTCTCACATCAAATCAAATCAAATCAATTGCTTTTCAGGAAGGCTGCATCAAATCAAAACTAATTTTACAACCCCCACATCAAATCAAATCAAATCAATTGAAAAAAGCCACATCAAAACAACCCTACTGGTGGGGTGGCTGTGTTTTACCCAAGGGTGGCTGGGGCTGGGGCTGGGGCCGGGGCTGGCAGGGTGGCTGGGTTTAACCCACTCCCCGAAAGCAGTCGATTTTGCGTAACTGTAAAACATTTTTATAAAAAGATAAGACATCGTTCTTTATATATTTTGAAAATATATGTTGAGGCAAGTATTTTCGCCAAGTTTCATCAAAATTGATGCAGTATACTGTTTGCAGTGAGGTCGCAAAGTCGGAAAAATGACGTTTTAAAAACCTATTCACATTCGATTTTTTCGGCACAATTATCAACTTATTTGTTTAGTTTGTTTACATAGACTAAAAGGACATATGTTGTAGTTTATGCACACAAAAATTAGTGCAAATTGCTTGAGTGGTTGCGGAGTAATACCTGTTTGAACTGTGAAACTGTGCGTAAACAGTGAAGTACTCACAGCAATAATGATAAATTGTGAAAAATTTAGACGCTTATTTTAAAATCAAAAGAAAAACGAACCTTCATTTTTCTTTTTTCTTATTTGTGGCAAAAAACTGTGCGTCGACAAGTTACGTGTGCTTCACAAGCTGGCCAATCTGATATCTGGCTGAATTTTTTGAATTTTCATGTCCTTATTGTGTGATGTCTGGCTTACAATCGGTGATTGGTTCAAGATATTGGCAGATATTGGTAGTCTACTGTCTGGCAGTACTTATTTAACACAGTATAGCATTGGACTAGTTTCTCAGTGAACGTACAAGTTCAAAGCAAAAAGATCTCTTTTAGCAACCTATGAGCAAAACTGCTTTCGCGACACTACCCCCTTAAACACACTTTTCGATGTTTTATTGAGTGTGGTGTAATTTTTTTGTAATATAAAGCAGTATTTTCTGCATGATGCTGAAATAAAATGCGTGTGAATACAAACGCAAATTTTCGGCTTACGATTTTTAAAAATTGGCTCAACGAGAGAAATTAAAATTTGGCACATAAATGCATGTCGTCGTATTCGAGCGCTCGCATTTCAAGCAAATCGATAGTATTTAAGATATTTAGTTAAATTTTTCGAAAAGCGTGATTTTGGTGTTTTTCAAAATATCACTGAAACTTGGTTAAGGTGGTACTAACGAATGTGCAGTGGTTTTTGAATTTTTGAAAAAATTTAGTTGATTCAAACCGCATTTTTTAATAATGAAGTCTGTAAAAAATTGATTCATTTACACAAAATGGCAAATGAAGTTAACGGGATAATGGCCCGTATTCACATACTAACACTAAAGGCCGATTCACACGGTGCGTTTTTGCCGCTGCGATTTTGACGCAAAACGCAAGCCGCAGGGTGTCGCAAGCGAAACGCACCGTCTGAACTAGCTTTGCGGCCTTAGTGCGTCTCGCAGGTCAGTTTGCTGCGTCTTCGCTGTTACAAAAAATGACAAAGTGCTAAGCAAAAACTGTTTAAACCAACACAAACGTAGCATCAAAACGCAATGAAATAGCAGGTCGAATTGCAGTCTGGCGTTTAAAACACTGCGGCAAATTCAAGACGCAGGCATTCCGCACTAAAAACGCTGCGTCGGTTCAGACATTGCGTTTTGCTTGCGGCAAGCTGCGTTTTGCCGCAGCGGCAAAAACGCTGCGGCAAAATCGCAGTAAAATCGCAGCGTGTGAATCGGCCTTAACGCTTAAAGTTAGTGTTTACACTAAGGCCCGTATTCACATACTAAGTGTAACGCTTAAACTTAGTGTTTACACTTAGTGTTAGCGCTTATAAGCGCTAAGTGGTATTCACATACTTAGTGTTTATTTAAGCGCTTAGCAAACACTAACGCTTAACTTAGCGTTTCAATTTTGTATTCACATACTTAAAATTTAGTGTTTGGCTTAGAATTAAGCGCTTAAGTTTAGGGACCTCGGGAGCTCCCTAAGCGCTAAGCGCTTAGTTAGTGGATGGTGTGGGGTAGGGGTGGGGAGAGTGGGGGAGGTTTTTGGCCGCCATGGGAAGAAAGGGCATGCAATTTAGGATATATTAGTGACATTTTCCGACCAATTCGATCCATTTTGCTCGTTTAATCGCCAAAAATAAAAAAATGCACTTTGTTGTCCAAGTTCGTTTTTTTACATTTTTGAGTAGAGCATCTTAATCGAAGTAATTTTTCTTCAAGAACTTCTATTTGAAAATTTATATTTTTCACGATATGCCCCCTGAAACATGTAGAGCTGATTTTGCATTTTTCAGGAATCCACCTGCTGAAAACATTTTTTACAAATGTATAGTTCAAGAAAATATATATTATTAATAAGAAATAGTAATTTAAATAAATCTACAATCGGATTTATAAATACCAAATGGATATGCCGATAAATAACGAATTCCGGATCCATATCAAGCAGGGAGCACAGGAAAATCATTTCCAGAAAAAAACTAGATCGTAAAAAATTATCTGGTTTTTTTCTGGTTTTTTTTTAACTTTTTTCTAGTTAGAAAAAAAACCAGAAAAAATTATCTAGTTTTTTTCTAACTTTTTTCTAACTTTTTTCTGGTTTTTTTCTAGTTTTTTTCTAACTTACGATCTAGTTTTTTTCTGGTTTTTTTCTGACTTGTCAAAATACGATCTAGTTTTTTTCTGGTTTTTTTCTGGTTTTTTTCTAACTTTTTTCAGATTTGCCCCAAATCGGTTTTCAATGTTTTTGGAGTACTCTTACGCCCTTTTTGTCATTTGTTTTAGTCTTTTGTGGCTGTAATTCCCTTTGTAATGCATTATTTTAGCTTATTTTTTCTGTATTTTCCGGTGTTTTTGGTGGGTTTAAATTGGTTTTTCCACCTTTTTTGAGTTTTTTTACTATGCTTTTCTTATTGTTTGCTGATGCGATGTGAGTATTTTTAGATTTTTCAAACTTTCGCAAAATACGATCTAGACCGGTATTCATAAAAGTCGACATAAAAAGCTCGGCTTTTTATCCGTAAGTCTGGCTTGAAAAAGCCGAGATAAAAAGCTAGGCTTATGCGCAAGCTTGGATTTTTATTCGAGCTTTTTGTTTAATCCAGGCTTGTTCAAGCCTGGCTTTTTATCCGAGCTTTTTATTCATAATGAAAAAATCAATACAATATACGTGGAAGCCGGGATTATAATCCGAGCTGGATTTTTATGAATACCAGAAGCTCGGCTTTTTATCCCAGCTTTTATGAATACCAAAAAGCCTGGATAAAAAGCCGAGCTTGGTTTTATGAATACGAAAAGCCGGGATTTTAAGCCGGGCTTGCTCAAAGCTCGGATAAAAAGCCGAGCTTGCACTTTTATGAATACGGGTGCTAGTTTTTTTCTAGCTTTTTTCTGTTTTTTTTCTGATTTTTTTCTAGCTTTTTTCTAATTTTTCTGCTTTTACTAAATCGTTTTGTAACGTTCTTAAAGTCCGTTATATACCTTTTATGTCCTGTTATATATCATATATATCGTTATTGTACATTAATTTATGGTATTTTTGTGTTTCTTCCTTTTTTTCTGCTGAGTTTAAATCTTGGTTTTTTTATATGATGTTCATTAAAAGCGGCAACAGTTCTTTTGGGGGCTAGAGATCAGATCAAGGCCCTGGGGTTTTTTACTTTTACTAAGATGAGGTGCGTACCGTTTTACGGGTGAAAATATTTTTCCCAAATCAAATGTAAACCGCGTAGATGAGTGTTTCAAAACGAACCTCCGAATCGTGCAAAAATATATTTTCATGTTTTCAGGTCTCACAGGAAAACCAGGAAATCTGAATTTTCTGTAAAATTTTTTCGGTTACGGATTTTTCAGATGTTTTTTACCCTTTCCATTCAGTGACTTTTTTCAGGCTTTCAAAGGAAATTCAGATAAATTTCAGAGAAGTTCAGGGGAAATTCAGAGAATTTTACCCAGAATTCAGAGACTCTGAATTTTATCTGAAAAAAATGTTACTGGCTTTTCAGATAAATTTCAGATACTTTTTACACACGTTTCAGAGAAAATTCACATGTTTTTTTACATCTGTAAATATCAGGTAAATTTTATCTGAAATTCTTGTAAAAAGTATCTGAAATTTATCTGAAAAGCCAGTAATATTTTTTTCAGATAAAATTCAGAGTCTCTGAATTCTGGGTGAAATTCTCTGAATTTCCCCTGAAATTCTCTGAAATTTATCTGAAATTCCTCTGAAAGTCTGTAAAATGTCTCTGAATGGAAAGGGTAAAAAACATCTGAAAAATCCGTAACCGAAAAAATTTTACAGAAAATTCAGATTTCCTGGTTTTCCTGTGTCTTCCTGTGGCCCACATATGTATGTACAAAAGTCGAAACAAAATTTTATTCAAAAAAAAATAAGCGTATTTGTCAAAACAATGTCTATTTCAGACGGAAATGGTCAAAAGAAGAAAAAACTGCAGGAAACAAATTTTTCTAAAAAGTACAAAAAATGTACAAAATTTCTACAAAAATTATACAAAAAATGTACAAAATTTATACAAAATTTGTACAAAATTTGTACAAAATATGTACAAAAGTCGAAACAAAATTTTATTCAAAAAAATAAGCGTATTTGTCAAAACAATGTCTATTTCAGACGGAATTGGTCAAAAAAATGCAGGAAACAAATTTTTCTAAAAAGTACAAAAAATCTACAAAATTTCAATAGAAATTATACAAAAAATGTACAAAATTTATACAAAATTTGTACAAAATTTATACAAAATTTATACAAAACTTTTTTGTATAAATTTTGTATAAATTTTTTACTCATGTTTTCTCCTGTGCCCTTAAGGTGTCCAATGCACCTATACATACAGTTACACACACACACACACACCTTTTTTTACACTCACTATTGTGCGGCACTCACCACAGGAAAAAAAGTGAGTACAAAAATCATACAAAAATGTTTGAACAAGAAGTACAAAATTTGCACAAAATTTGTACAAAATGTATACAAACTTGCACTCTGAGTACAAAATTTTATACAAAATTTATACAAAATTTGTACAAAATTTATACAAAAAAGTACAACATTTGTACAAAATTTATACAAACTTGCCTAGGTAGAAATACAAAATTTATACAAAAATTATACAAAACATACAAAATTTTTTGTACATTTTTTGAATAATTTTTGTACTTTTTTTGTATAAATTTTGTACTCATTTTTTTCCTGTGCACTATTACATGAACAAAATGTAATTTTGGTTATCTAGATTAAATAATTCACGGTTGCGAGGGTAATTCACGGAGGCGGTAGCCCCAGAAAAAATGGAGATTTTTTTCAATTTTTTAAACAGAATTTGGTCAACTGGAGACGTAACAGAAAGTTTTTTAGACAGTAAAATTAGAACCAGAGATGCGAAGCGGAACGTCACATCAGACAGCGTAATACACAAGTAAATGCAGCATAATGTACTCGTGTAGACATGCATAGGCTTTATTGAAATTTAGTAACAAAGAAAAGTAAATTACAGAGTTCTAGTCACAAAGTCCTTTTTTCCCCGCCAAATGGACGTGGCTTTTATTCCCCTCTCGACTATAACGTTTATTTACGAGGTTATAGGCCTTTGGCCCAGTGGCGTACCCAGGGGGGGGGGGGGCTAGGGGGACATCAGCCCCCCCTTCCACAGGACGGATTTTGCGTTCAAAACGGGTTTAAAAACTGTTCAAAACCAGTTCAAAAAATTTTGAACTGGATTTGAACAAGCAACTTTGGACTAGTTTTGAATGTTTTTTAGACGTTTTTTGAATATTTTTGAACTGGTTTTGAACGTTTTTAAACTAGTTTTGGACTCGTTCAAAACGAGTCTAAAACGAGTCCAAAACATTTCCAGCGCAAGTTTGAATGAAATTTGAACTCCTTTTGAACGAAATTTGAACTAATTTTAAACTAGTTTTGGACGCGTTTTAGGCATACGCTGACTAATTTTGAACTCGTTTTGGACTGGTTTTGAGCTGGTTTTAAATGTTTTTTAAACTCGTTTTGGACGTTTTGTTACTCAGCGTTAGCCTGCACGCAGGAATTTTGAACTCGTTTTGAACGCGTTTTAAACTAATTTTGAACGTTTTCGTAGCATTTACTGGCCACACCCTAGGACCCCCCTCGGTTCTACCGTATATATTGCTATCGTTTTCTAGTTTCTGCCGTTTTCAATTGTTTTAAATTTAGGTATTTTTTGTGCTGTTACATGTTATATACATATGGAACTTTTCAAGCATATGTCAAAGTGGTATAAAGACTGATCATCATTTATATACCAAATATATAGTATATAAATGATAACTTCGTATATATTTGATTTGTATATAAGTAAAATTTTTGGGGGGAGGGGGGGGGGGAATTCCCCCATCCCCCTTGGCTACGCACCTGCCAAGAAGTGTGCGAAACTTTCAAAAGAATAGTTTAAAGTTATTAGAATAGTGGGAGCACGATCCTCTTCTCCAGTTGTCAATTACTCTCATGCATTCGGTCGTTACAATGTATATATCTCGCTACGTTACCATTTCTTTTGTTTTAATTTTGTCGGAAAAAATTTCTGATACGTCTCCAGTTGACCAAAATTGGTCTAAAAATTGGAAAAATCGCTAATTTTTCCTGGGGACTGCCGCCCCCAGACCCTTGCGGCTGCCACCGTGTGGTTTAGTGATCGTGCGTTTGTAAGGCGTTTAAAATGGCAAAAAGTGCATTCTAACCCATTACAAAAAACTGTAAAATCAAAATTCTAAATAACTATCTTCTACTGGGGGCTGACGCCCCCAGACCCCCGCATGCGCACTCGTTTCTCGACAAGTGTAGCTTAAATTTACATTTTCAATGCGAATTGCATTTCAAAAATCTAAAAAAGATCCGGCTTCTGGGGGCTACCGCCCCCAGGTCCCCGCGGTCGGGAACATCCCATAACTGCCAGCATTTCAGCACGCTAAAATAACGGCCTCAAAAATATTCACATTAGATTGATCGCTCGCTCTACCCCCCCCCCGGTCGTCACCCGAGGTAGCCCCCCCCCTTTGAAAATTTCTGGATCCGTGTCTGCCTAAAAATATACCAGGCTAGTGATCTTGCATTTCTAATGTGAGTTAAAGTATCGCTTGGAACATTAACCAACTTAGTAAAAAGTGTATTTAACCCGTTACGAAAACATCATTCATCAGTCATCCCCCTCATAAGTTTTTTCTGGGTACTTCATTGATATGTACGTACAGGGGTTTTTTTTCGTTTTCGAAAATGTGCAAAATCTGTGCAAAAAACTTTTTGACTGTGCATTTTACTTTTGCAGTGTGCAAATTTTTAGTATCCAAATTTTAACCCACTAAGCCTAAAATAAGGTTAAAAATTCAACAAGCGCAAAGTCAGCATTGCGCATTTGCAAAATTTGACTGAACTTTTTGCATGACTGTTCATTACCAATGTGGTTGCTTAATCGCGGCAGCCAGGACATGGGGGGAGTGACGTTTCGATTTTTAGTAATGCTTGAAGATGCAATGTTAGCCATTTTAGCCACCAAGTTGCAAAGGTGGGCGGCAGCCCCCAGAATTTTAATTTTTAGACCGAATTTGGTCAACTGAAGACGTATCAGAAATTTTCCAGCTAGAGAAATTAGAACAATAGATGGGAATCGGCAACGTAACATCAGACAGTGTATTACACATGTAAATGCAGCATAATGTACTCGTGTAGACATGCATAGGCTTTGATGAAAGATGAGAACCAGTAAGAGTGTAATAAGCCACAACGTTGCAAGGGCCTGAAGGCGGGAGCCCCCAGAAAAACTTTTTTAGCTGTGTTAGTTCGTGTAACATGTATATAAGTCACATACAATTGTTGCGGGTGTCTGGGGACGGCAGTCCCCAGAACAAAATTGGCGATTTTTCCAATTTTTAGACAGAATTTGGTCAACTGGAGACGTATCAGGAATTTTTCCGACTGAAAAATTGAACCGAAAAATGGTAACGTCTCATGGGTAGCGATCGACCGGAGGCTCCGGCTCCGGCCGGATTTGAGCCACCGGCTCCTGCTCCGGCAAAAAAAGTGCCGGAGCCGGAGAATTTTTCATTGTTGAAACTTTGACAAAAAGTTCAAATTTTGAGAAAAAAGACAAGGTTAACGAAGCGATTAGTCGATTACAATGCTTATAATTTATGTATAAATTATTGCCGGTTGCTAATGTAGGCGACCACCCCTCTCTACCACTACGTATTTATATTTTATACCATTACGTTCCGCTCTTTAATTTCAATTTCCTTGTAGAAAACAGTTTCTGATACGTCTCCAATTATATAACCGAATTTGGCGTAAAATTAAACTTTCTTTTTGGAAGTTGCCGCCTCTATCCTTGCAGCTACGTAACTTAGTGTGCATTCGACATTTAGCTTTGATGTTTTTTGCAGGTCAAAATTATGTAGTGCAATGTTTGCACAATTTGTATGCGCTGCTATCTCGCAAATTTTTGTGTTAAAATAGCGAAAACTTCATTTTAAACCTATTGCAACAAAATCGAAAAGTCATTCGCCCAAAATTCTTTCCTGGCTACGCCGCTGATACAAGCGTAGATGACAGGAGTCGGGGCCGGGGGCGGTACCCCCAGACATTAACAGCAGTGTATCTTCTACAAAGTGCAATCATTTCCAAATTTATCTACTTTTTGGGGATTATACCCTTGTTGACAATTTCCTAAGGTTCGACTAAAAGGGGGGCTCAGACGGACCCTCTGAACCACCTCCTGACTACGCCTTTGGCATCAGAATGCCATACTGGTCAGTTTAACAAAATTTTTGACTTATAAATGTTGATGAAAAACTGTGAGATCTCAATGACCAGTGGCCAACTTCTGATCGGATAGGTGTGTAAGGACATTTGAATAGAAATGGGGCGGGACTGTTGATAAATTGAAGAATGCTGTTTCGAAAAAAATTGCAAAAAATTTGGTCAAAAATGGTCAACATACTAATTGAAATTTTTTACAAAACACTGCCTCCGGCTCCGGCATTTTATATCCGGCTCCGGCTCCGGCAAAATTTTACCTCCGGTCGTTCGCTACTCATGGGACAGTGTGTTGCACAAGTAATGTAGCATAATATACTCGTGTGACGTGTAGACATGCAAATGTAACATAATGTACTCTTGTATACTTAAATATGCTTTGACAAAAATTAATAACAAAGAATAGTAAGCCACAGAGGTGCAGGGGTCTGGGGACGGCAGCCCCCAGAAAAAAATTGGGGAAATTTTGATTTTTGGGCCAAATTTGGTCAATTGGAGACGTATAGTCGAGCGGGAAGAAAAGACACGTAGATTTGTCGGGAAAAAAGCCATTTTTATACAGCTGCCTACGTATGAGTTGGAGTGAATCTTTTTGTGCTATCGGCTAGTGTAGGCTATTTTATGTCCAAAAATTGGGGTTTGCGATGATTTTTCGTTCCAGTATGCGTCTTTGAAAATTGGACCCCAACATTGCCTGAAATGGGTCCTGGAGGGCAATTTTTTAAATTCTCTAAATTTGCAGTGAAAGCCTAGAAAGTTGGAAATTTTTGTTTTGCTGAGCTAATCAGAGATTTGCTTTTGTTAATTCTAGCACCGTATATATAAATTATATACCGTTTCTCAAATATGGCCTGGCTTGTTTTCCCGACATTTTGACATGGGGGCGGGAAAAAGCCACTTTTTCTATATAAATTTTCTCGCAAACGTACCTCTAAAGTATAAAAACGCGTATGTATAGCAGGCGGGGAAAAAAAAACCCACCCCATTTTTTGGGGGAAAAAAAACCCACCCCGGTTCCGGAACTTGGGTATATGGTACAGGTCTAAAAATTTGCCAGCGTATAGTACAGTCCCTGTAGGCAAACGTATATAAGCGGTATCCAAACGGGGTCTCGTTGGTACTTTTTATGAGTCAAAAATTTTGACCCCCCATTTTTGACCCGACATGGCTCCAAGGGAGGTGAATTTTGGAGTCTCATTTCTCAGCACTAAAAGATGCGAGCTCAAATGTAAAAACACTTTTACAGAGGACTACCCTTCCTCTATTCATGACCGCAGTGGCAGGTCCCTCCTTCTTTCGTACGAGGGGGGGCATGACCGAAATTAGACGGGGTAAAAAAAACCCATGTGGGGGAAAAAAAACCCACTTTTTGAAAATGGTCTGGTGATGTCGAAAAACCTTGTAGCTACTCCAAAAGACTCATGGTAGTGCAAAAAGACGTTTATTGTTAACACAAATGCGCATACTGACACTTTCTTGATCGATTTCTGGTATACAGGCCTAATAGTCGGACTTTGTCATTTTGAGGTCCCTTTGGAGCGGAAAGTAGTATTATCTGGTACTATTGCCAGTTTTTTGTATGTTTTTAATTATAACCTGTTAGTTTCTCTTGTTTAAACGCCAAATAACCGAATAAAATTGAACTATGTCCGTCACGACCAGTCACACCCACTTACGGTACCCTCCATGGAGGGTCGATGGTGTAAAAAGTAGCCATAAAGTGCAGATTTTGCATGTATTTGAAGCGTAATAGCAACTTTTTAGTTGTTTTCAACGTTTTCAGGCGAAATTAAGGTGTTTTGTTTTCAAATCTGAAAATTCAAAATTTTATAATGGGCTGCGAAGGGCAGTTTTCAAACTTGTCTACCTGAGGCCCCATAGCAAATCTGCGCATAGTTTTGACATCAGTGGCCTCTACTACTCCTAATACGTGCCATAGCGTTGAAAAACTACCGCTAACACACTTTTCGGGTGATTTATGGGGTGGGTTTTTTTTCCCCCACATGGGTTTTTTTTCCCCCAATTGGGTTTTTTTTCCCCGGCAAGTTTTTGGCTTCCCGCCAAAAAATGGTAAGAGATAGCGAAATGAAACCGGTGCCAGCATTTAGAGCAAGGTTAGGCCTACGACAGATTTTTTTGGTTTCCCGTGAAAACGTATAGTCTATGAGCTACATGACGAAATATGAAAATGCGGGTTTTTTTTTCCCCGCCTGCTATATAATGACTGTTATATAGGAAAAAACGCATTTAACAGTTTGCACAAAAAATAAAATGTTACACACTAAAGTTAAATTTTGCACAATTATGCACACAAAACTTTTTGAAAAAACCCTGATGGTGCTATGGAGGAAACATTACACAATTTTTAACTAAAAGGAAACTAAAAGATTCTTTGGCCAACTTACCAAAATTTGCTATGTATCCAAAAAACCAAACTTTAGCATACAATCATGATTATAAAAATACAAAAAAAGCAAGTATATATATATATATACGAGGGGCGGTCAAAAAGTTCGTAGCCTGACCTATGTACGATGACAACTGAGCCAAACAAAGCATTTTATTTTTCAATATAATCACCCATAACATCAACACACTTCGCCCATTTCTCTTTCAAACTGTCAATCCCGAGAAAATAAAATTCTTCCGACTGCCCCTCATACCATGATTCCACAGCTGCCATCAACTCTTCATCGGACTTAAAGCGGGTGCCACGGAGGTGAGATTTCAAGATTCGGAACAGATAATAGTGGCTGGGGGCCAAGTCTGGACTGTAGGGTGGGTGCGAAAGCTGTTCGAAGGCACAGTCCCGAATAGCAGCCTGCGCAACTCTTGCCTTGTGGACAGGCGCTTTGTCGTGCAAAAGCAGCACACCCTTACTCAACTTCCCTCGTCGCTTATCTTTGATAGCGTCGCGCAATTTTGGCATCAAATCAGCATAATACTGCTCCCGTTATTGTGGTTTTATGGGGCATATAGTCGATCATCAGAATCCCTTTATAATCCCAAAAAATTGACGCCATAATCTTGCCGGCCGAGGGTTGAGTGCGAAATTTCTTGGGGGGCGGAGAAGCCTTGTGCTTCCATTGCATGGACTCTAATTTGGTTTCTGGGTCCCAGTGGTGAATCCACGTTTCGTCCCCAGTCACTAACCGTGCCGCAAACTCAGCTGGATTCTCGTTGTACTGGGCCAAAAGTTCACGACTCAACACCACACGTTGATCACGATCTTGAGCAGAAAGGTTTCGGGGGACCCATCTTGCAGAGACCTTAGTCATGCCCAAACGTTCATGAATGATGCTGCAAACGGTTCCATGAGAAACTCCAACCTCTGCCACGATTTTCTCTACCTTGACTCTTCGGTCAGCCATGATCAAGCGTTCGATATGGGCCACGTTTTCGTCAGTGGTCGCATCCGAAGGCCGACCGGACCGAGGGTCGTCTTCGAGCGATGTGCTACCGCGCTTGAACTCTGCGGCCCACTTTTTCACCGTAGCTGGACGCGGGGCATCATCACCGTACACAACCACCATGCGATCATGAATTTCTGCAGGAGCTTTTTCTTCCTTCACCAAAAATTTGATCACCGCTCTGTACTCAAATTTCAAAAAATCCATAATTCATCAAATTAATATTTATGAAATAATAATTTTAAAACAAAAAACAAGGTTACTATAGTAAATTTTACATATTATACCCCGGACACATGGAGCTTTATTGGTGTACCTTGGTGAGCCTATAGCAATAGTATTTCCTAGTGAGGCTACGAACTTTTTGACCGCCCCTCGTATATATATATTATATATATATATATATATATATATATATATTAGGGATCGACTGGATCCAAAATTTCTGCCGGATCCGGATCCGGATCCGGATCCACTGGATCCGGCCGGATCCGGATCCGGATCCAGCCTGAGACACACAGACATTTTTCCAAAAATGAAAAAATTTTCAAAAAATTTTTGTCTAACTTGACCACTGGCTGTCCCAGACTTCGATTTCGGGGGGTTTGCGGGGGTCTGAAGAAATTTTTTGACTTTTTATAATAGCGTTTTTCAGCTTTACGCTAATTTGTTATAGCCGCAGCCATATCGAGGGCAATCAATTGAGTCTGTTTGTAGTAAAAACCAGTGGTGCACCAAGGAAAAAATGGAGAATTTTTCAATTTTTAGGTTGAATTTGGTCAACTGGAGACGTATCAGAAATTTTTTTCCGACAGGGAACGTCACATCAGACAGAAGACAGTGTATTACACAACTAAATGCAGCATACTATACTCGTGTAGACATGCAAATGCAGCATAATGTACTCATGTATAGGCTTTGATGCAGGGTTGGCAGTCTGGGTCTCGGTCTCGTAAAAAACCAGAGACTAGGCTGGTCTCGGTCTCGGTCTCGGTAGGAAAACCGAGACCTGCCATAGGGTGGTCTCGGTATTTCAAATGAGGCTAGAAGTTTTCAAAATTTTTCACGATCACGAAGATTTTTTTACGATTTAAGATTCCAAATAGAATGCCAAGCATGGAATGGTCAAAACTGTCTGCTGCAGAAGAATGTCAGTTCACGGGCAAACTAACTTCAAGTTTAAACTTTGTACATCAAGCTATCAATTAAAGTTCGAGCTACATAGAATGGGTTGTCTGACTTAGCGATATTGCATTTGTATGTGGAACCACTCAAGCATAATGTTGAACAGTATATAGAAATACTGACCATCATTTACCAAGCAGTGCTAACTTGGTATATAGTTGATTTGTAACTAAAAATTTGCTGGTTTCAGCGGTCAAGGTTCGGCGGGGGGGGAAAAATTATTTTTGCCCATAAATCGCTTCCTACCCCATCTTTTAATAAAAATATAGAACCCCCATCGTCAGCCAAGCCCCCAATCTGATCTCTAGCCCCCAAAATAGCTGTCGCCCCTTTTAATAAAAATCTAGATTGAAATTATTGGTGTTAAAACCCTTAGGGGTGGAATAAGTCGGAAAAACGGCAAACTAATGATCCGGAGTCCCCCTATATCCCCCAAACCTAGGGGGGGTCAAAATTGAACGCTCTTTCGAATAGGCTAGGTTAGAAGTTTGTAGGATGTAAGCTCTAGCTGGAAATCAAACTTTGTCCAAAAATTAAACTTTACATGAAATTTTTTGCGCAAAATTGGATTTAGGCAGAAATTCTTTGTGAAATAAAAACCTGCTGCCATCACTAAAAGGGTAACCTTTAAGCTACTAAATGCTGAAAAAATTTTGTAAATCGGTTTAGGATTTGAAAAGTTACAAAACTTTTTCTGAAGCTACCCAGGCCAGGTTGATTCTAGCGTTACAGCACTATGTAGTTGGGTTCAGTTCAAATTTCGGGCTACAGCTGCGAATTTTTTTTAAATATGGAGCAGATGGGGGTATTTTAGTGCAGCTAAGTTATTTTTTATGCTTATTAGCAGGTTTTTCCCTTAAAATTAGGCCTTAGGCTTAGGCTTAGCTCAGGCTTAGGCTTAGCTCAGGCTTAGGCTTAGGCTTAGGCTTAGGCTTAGGCTTAGGCCCGTATTCACATACTAACACTAACACTTAAAGTTAGTGTTTACACTAACTTTAAGTGTTAGTGTTAGTATGTGAATACGGGCCTTAGGCTTAGGCTGAGGCTTAGTGCTTAGGCTCAGGCTTAGTATTTGGGTTAGAAAAGGCTTAGTCTTAGTTGCTTGCATCAAATGAAAGGATATTTGCTACTGTGGAATCATAAATAAAGCTGCGCTTTTGAACCGAAATTGGCTGTCAGCGCCAGCGTGATGCTGAGCAGCAGTGACGTTTTGAATTCGTATTTTATTGTATTCTTCATTATTAAAATTTGCTCCTTTTAACTAAAAATGCTATTTTGTGTCGGAAAATGTAGTTAATTTATTATCTATGCAAAAAGAAACAATAACAATTGATATGTGAGCTCAGTTTAACGATGCATAGTTCGCCTATTATATAAGTTTAAAAAATTAACATTTTTTGGTATAAATGAGCAGAATATTTTGGAAACAAAGCTGAATTAAATATATTATTATAAGTTACGTTATGATTATCAAACTTCGGACTGATATTACGACTGTATCGGTGAAAATTTTCAAAAATTAGCCCCTGAATGTCGAAAAATGATGATTTTCGACAAAATTTGAATTTTTTCGAAAAGCAGTAAATCTACGTTTTTTTGCTTGGAAAGTGCTAAAAATGAACTCAGCGCGTCCGGAAACCTATAAAAACGTGTTTTTACATTGAAAAAATTTGCGTTTGAATTTCCCCCCCCCGCCGAACCTGCACCGGTTTCAGCAACGTTACGAAGCGCGAATTGGGTGGCAGTTTAATTGAATTTCTTGAGCCCCAACCTCTCAACGGTCTCAACGCATGTCAAAGCATTAAGTATCTGAAAAAACCTAGGCACAATCAAATGCCTTTTGGGCTATGGAGTGGTTGAGGCATCAAACCTTCCCCCCCACCTAACTGTCAGCTGGAGAAACTTTTCTGGTCCGTGATGATGCTCCTATTAGCACTCCTGATAGTAGCACCACTGCACCAGCAAGGACGATTCTACGCTGGCACCTGAGTTAGACTGACAAAGTGAAAATATATGTATGCAATGCACTATAAAACACACTGTGGTATGCGAAAAAGTGTGCGAAACTTTTAAAACATTCCAAAAGTTGACAGAATAGAGGAAAAATAATCCTATAGTCCGGCTGTCAATCACCTACTCTCATGCTTGCGGTCGTTTACATTGTTAAGTTTCTCGCAACTTCGCAAGTCATACACTCATAAACCTAACCTGATGGTCACTTTTTGTAACTTAATCACTATTTTTTCACATTTCAAAGTATTTCAAATTTTTAAAATTGAAACTTGAAAAAAGACCCCCAAGGGCTGGTCTCGGTCTCGTAGGTCTCGTTTGGGTGGTCTCGGTTGCTTGGTCTCGGTCTCGGTCTCGGTCTCGGTTGCAAACCCGAGACTTGCCAACCCTGCTTTGATGAAAGATAATGACAAGGAATAGTAAGCCAAAGAGTTGCAGGAGTCTGGGGCCGGCAGCCCCCAGGAAAAAAATGTGGGAAATTTTTGATTTTTGGCCAAATTCGGTCAATTGGGGGGGACGCATCGGAAAAATTTTCCGGCCGGACCATAAAAACCAAAGGGGGGACCCTTGGAACAAATAGTTGTCGTCAAGAAGTGCCAATTTGATACTGGATCCGGATCCGGCAGGTTTGGATCCGGATCCGGCGCCGGATCCGGATCCACTGGATCCGGCCGGATCCGGATCCGGATATCCGGTCGATCCCTAATATATTTATATCTATATATATATATATATATATATATATATATATATATATATATATATATATATATATAATATATACACACAAATAACTGACAAAAGCATGGTGTATAACGGTATTATATATATATGGAAAATAGAAGTAACAAAGATATAAAAACACAGGCAAGATAATCAGAATAGAATAAAACAGAGCATTCAATAGACTGGGAGCAAGATGTATCGAAAACATCCAAAATTAGTTCAAAATGTGTTCAAAACATTTTGGACTAGTTTTGAACGAAATTTGAACGTCCAAAACCAGTTAAAAATATGCACGCTGGCTGCCGAATTTGTTCAAAACGAGTTCAAAATCTTTTGAACTGGTTTTGAACAAAACGGGCACGTTCAAAACTAGTCCAAAATTGTTAGCGTTTTGGACTAGTTTTGAACGAAATTTAAACGTCCAAAACGCGTTCAAAACATTTTGGACTAGTTTTGAACGAAATTTGAACGTCCAAAACCAGTTCAAAATATGCACGCTGGCTGCCGAATTTGTTCAAAACGAGTTCAAAATCTTTTGAACTGGTTTTGAACAAAACGGGCACGTTCAAAACTAGTCCAAAATTGTCAGCGTTTTGGACTGCTTTTGGACTAGTTTTGAACAAATGGTTTGCCTGTGTTCGCGATTTTAGCCCCCCCCTTCGCGATTCCAGCCCCCCCCTTTTTTTCACTTTTTTTTCCTGTGGTCTTCTTTGGTTTTATGACACCGCTGAAAAAAATTTTCCGGCACGTTCCCAATTGACTAAAATTACACTGTACTTTCAAAATTTTTCCAAAATTTTCTTTCGAGAGGATGGATCTCGCCCCTAATTCATTACTGCGCTAATGTATATACACGACTTATATCTGCTATGGTGTATTAATAATGAGTAATGCTGACAACTATTATTGGTATTTAGTTATATATTTTGTGTGGCTTTTAAGTAAAAACCGTGTGGTGGGTGGAGTGGAGGACGAACGTCTAAGGACAGCCCTTGTCACCCATGGTTTTTCTTCAATTTTTTCCTGTATACAACGTATTTTTCAGATTTGCTAGTCCCCCCATGGGCCGATTTTTCGTGCTTTTTTTATCTAAATGTGTGACTGTTAATCTAAATGACAAGTGTTGCTTAGAATTGGTTTTTCTATGCAATTATTATTTCAAAATTCTAAAAATACTCCAGCTTCTGGGGGGGCGCTGCCAAACCCAGACAACTGCAACCACTCTTTTTTTACGACCAGTGTTGCTTAGAATTGCTTTTTCAATGCAAATTTTATTTCAAAATTCTAAAAAAGCTTTAGCTTCTGGGGGCTGCCGCCCCCAGACCCCTGCAACCACTATGATTTCACAACAAGTGTTGCTTAGAATTGCTTTTTCAATGCAAATTTTATTTCAAAATTCTAAAAAAGCTTCAGCTTCTGGGGGCTGCCGCCCCCAGACCCCTGCAATCACTATGATTTCACAACAAGTGTTGCTTAGAATTGCTTTTTCAATGCAAATTTTATTTCAAAATGCTAAAAAAGCTTCAGCTTCTGGGGGCTGCCGCCCCCAGACCCCTGCAATCACTATGATTTCACAACAAGTGATGCTTAGAATTGCTTTTTTAATGCAAATTTTATTTCAAAATTTTGAAAAAGACCCAGCTTCTGGGGGCTACCGCCCCCAGACCCCTGCAACCACTATATGTATATGAATTCACGACAACTGTTGCTTAGAAATGGTTTTTCGATGCAAATTTTATTTCAAAATTCTAAAAAAGCTCCAGCTTCTGGGGGCTGCCGTCCCCAGACCCCTGCAACCACTATGATTGCACGACATGTTGCGTATATAAAACTTTTGCAATATCAATGAAATCAGTAGAAAAAATTTAAAAAGCTGAACTTTCTGCAGACTGCCGTGGAGTGCGTGTGCGTTTTCACCCCCCCCCCCCCGGTCGTCGACCATCAGTTCAGCCCCCCCCTTCGCGAAATCCTGGGTACGCTACTGCATCTTATTTCAAAATTTTAAAAAAGCGCTAGCTTCTGGGGGCTGCCGCCCGCAGACCCCCGCGATCATTCTACTTTCTTGGCCAAGTGTGGCTTGAAATTGAGTTTTCAATGCAAATCTTATTTCAAAATTTTAAAAAAGCGCTAGCTTCTGGGGGCTGCCGCCCCCAGACCCCCGCGATCATTTTACTTTCTTGGCCAAGTGTGGCTTGAAATTAAGTTTTTACTGCAAATCTTATTTCAACATTTTAAAAAAGCGCTAGCTTCTGTCCATCTGTCGAACAAATGTTATTTCAAGATATTTCTATTCTGCAACTGCTTCCAAATTTCTTCTGTGAATATACATGTATACAATATCTACAATGTATACAATATACAATGTACATGTACATAATATGATGCTCATTGTGTCTGTGTGGTAAACTGGTAAACACAGCTCACAGGAAAACTTTTTCCGGAAAATTTCCGGAAATTTTCCGGAAAAAAAATTTCCGGTAAATTTCCGGAAAATTTCCGGTTTTTTTCCGGATTTTTTCTTTTGTGCCCTGCCGAATTTCCGGAAATTTTCCGGAAAATTTCCGGTTTTTTTCGGGTTTTTTCCGGAAAATTTCCGGCAATTTTCCGGAAAATTTCCGATTCCCAGTCTCACTTTCCGGAAAATTTCCGGACTTTTTCCGGATATTTTCCGGTCAACGCCAAACTGTTGCCGGATAATTTCCGGAAAATTTCCGGGTTTTTTCCGGAAAATTTCCAGGTTTTTTCCGGAAAATTTCCAGGTTTTTTCCGGGCTTTTTCCGGATAATTTCCGGGTTTTTTCCGGAAATTTTCCGGATAATTTCCGGGTTTTTTCCGGAAAATTTCCGGGTTTTTTCCGGATAATTTCCGGGTTTTTTCCGGATAATTTCCGGGTTTTTTCCGGAAAATTTCCGGGTTTTTTCCGGAAAATTTCCGGGTTTTTTCCGGAAAATTTCCGGGTTTTTCCCGGAAAATTTCCGGGCTTTTTCGGGATAATTTTCGGGTTTTTTCCGGAAAATTTCCAGGTTTTTTCCGGGCTTTTTCCGGATAATTTCCGGGTTTTTTCCGGAAATTTTCCGGATAATTTCCGGGTTTTTTTTGGAAAATTTCCGGTTTTTTTCCGGAAAATTTCCGGGTTTTTTTCGGAAAATTTCCAGGTTTTTTCCGGGCTTTTTCCGGATAATTTCCGGGTTTTTTCCGGAAATTTTCCGGATAATTTCCGGGTTTTTTCCGGAAAATTTCCGGTTTTTTTCCGGAAAATTTCCGGTTTTTTTCCGGAAAATTTCCGGGTTTTTCCCGGATAATTTCCGGGTTTGGTTTTTTCCGGAAAATTTCCAGGTTTTTTCCGGGCTTTTTCCGGATAATTTCCGGGTTTTTTCCGGAAGTTTTCCGGATAATTTCCGGTTTTTTTCCGGGTTTTTTTCCGGATAATTTCCGGGTTTTTTTCCGGATAATTTCCGGGTTTTTTCCGGAAAATTTCCGGCTTTTTTCCGGATAATTTCCGGGTTTTTTCCGGATAATTTCCGGGTTTTTTCCGGAAAATTTCCGGGTTTTTTCCGGAAAATTTCCGGGCTTTTTCGGGATAATTTTCGGGTTTTTTCCGGAAATTCTCAAAATAATTTCCGGGTTTTTTTCCGGAAAATGTCTGAATTTTTTCAGGAAAATTTCCGGATAATTTCCCGGTCACCCAAAATATGGCTCATTTTACAAGGGCTAAAAATTTTTACAAGAATCCCTTGTCACGGGGTGTAGCTGTTTTCCGACACCAGGTTCGCATATGGCATAGTCAACTATAGTGGTGCGGGGAAAAAACCATATTTTCAACTTTTCGGGTCGTCCTGTGCTCCACATAAATCGGATCCATTAGTGCTCGCGGCTGTTATAACGGCAATCTTTCGTCTGTTGCACTATTAAAATGGATTCTAACTACTCACGTTTCTGAGTAATAAGCCTCGAAAGTCGAAATCTTCGGGAAAAAAACCCTAATGCGGGGAAAAAACCCTATCACTTTTTTTGGTTGTTCTACTAGTAAGGAAAAATGCCCTTGTCGGGCGGCTCCTTGGGTAGAATAGGTTACTGTCTGTCTAAAGCGGAAAAATACTTAGGCTGAGCTTGTAAAAGCATTGGTACAAGACTTTATTAACGAGAATATGCAATTCGTGTGAGCTCGTTAAAGTAGGTGGACTAGGTATACCTGTTGAGAATAGGAATATGATCTTCGTAGGGCAGACACTGTTTTCCGCACCCTATTCGCGCGACCTTCAGCTAAATTATATCGTTTGCTCATGTAACATAGAGGCTTTTTTACACTAATTCAACATTGACAAATGGCAAAAACGTTAGAGCGGGCACTCGTAACAATTTTAGCTGAAATGTCGACTGTTGGCTGAACGGGTGAAATCATTTCACTGAAATGATTCAGGGGTGGGCAAACAATCGGTCAGGGATTGCTAAAGTTCTCGGCTGACAATTACGCTGAAAACCCTACCTCGCACCAATGTACTTTGCACGCCATAAATGGGTCAATTTAGGTCGCAGTTTCTTGTAAGCTCTTGCTTTTAGATTATGGACTCTCAGATTATGGATTTGTTCCTACTTTAGCTTACACACATCTAACACAATATACATAATTCAAATATGATCGAATGAAGTAAGATGCTTACACAGTACCTTACATATACATTAGGGATGTCGCGGATGTGACTTTTTTGACATCCGCGGATGCGGATGCGGATGCGGATGTTGACTTCTGACATCCGCGCGGATGCGGATGCGGATCTTTTTAGAATACGTTCTAAACAAGTTATGGGCCGAATTTTTGAAAAATTTTTCACCAAAAAATACATAATATACTAAAAATAGCAGTATGAATGCAAGAGTGCAAGTACTAAGGAATGAGACTCAGATAAAACAGTTTGTATCGAAGTTGTGCATTTATTATAGATATTTTCTAAGCCATGCGCAGCCATCAACAGTTTCGTTAAAACGCTAGTGGTTAACTTTATGCCAACTCAAAGGCTATCAGCGTGACCCTCTGGCAACGTGATGCTTTTGGTTTTGGTTGGTGTATAATCACTATACGTACTCTGTCTAATCTTTTTAATCTACGAAAGCATGCAAGTTAAAAACTGATATTGTTTTGACAATTATTGCTTTACAAGTTTGTAGACTAGTCTCTCTCAAACATGCAAATGCAAAACTTAGTTCGAATATGCCAGCAATATCAAATATTCGTGAAGCCTACTTTAGAAAAGAGCGATTTGCAACCAACAATGAGGTGAAAAAGCCTAGAATAAAGTTTCATCCACCGTTGTAAGAGCAAAAATATTGGTATATACATGCACAAAAATCAAAATTGTCGTCTGATTTTCTACATTTTTAGTAAATTTTGCCGAATCTGCAACATCCGCACATCCGCATTAAATTTTTGCGGATGCGGATGCGGATGCGGATGTCAAAATGTTGCGGATCATCCGCGGATGCGGATGCGGATATCCGCGACATCCCTATTACATACATATATTATGATCAAACGATAAGTTAAGGATCTGGATAAGGTCTGCCGTTATCTCACAGACATACATGTAACAGCACCAAAATTTTGGGTACCCCTCCCCCCTTGGTGGGACCCCCCCCTCTCCTGAGTCACTCATTTTTGACACCCCCCCCCTCCCAAGAAAGACGCAATTTTTACCTTTTTTGGCCAAAAAACACCGATTTTGACTATTTTTGGCGAAAATTTTGGTAAAAATTGCTTAAATTTCACAAAAAACTGTCGATTTTTTCAAATTTTGGCCAAAATTTGACTCCTGCCGGGACCCTCCCCCCTCTTTTTCCCCTGGCGGGACCCCCCCTCCCTCCCCTGGGACCGAATTTTGGGGGGGGGTCTTCCCCCCCCCATCCCCCCCCCCAACTACATGTATGCTCACAGAACCTTTTTATCAAGCATATGTAACCTAGCTACAGTTTTCTACGTACGTAAACCGCAAACTTTAGCTAACCAGCTAAAGCTAGATTGAAATGATGTTTAGTCTTAGGTTGCTACAGTAGGCCTCTGGCCGATGTGAAGGCTTTCTTGTGGTTGTTGTAACGTGTTACATTTTAAGCTAAAATTAGATATGTTTTATCTCCTTCAGAAGTGGTATAAGTTTTGGTTACGAAAACATAATTGTTTAATGTGATCTTTGCTTATCAGACTTTGGATCCCTGACATTTATTATATTTAGAAATTCCACTTTTTAATTCGTTTTAACGTACAAAAACTCTACCTTATTTAAACTTCGGCTTTCAGCTAAAAAGGGCCACTTTTCTCTAGTTCGCCGTTTTGACTGAGACTGTTGAATTCTGCCTTTTCAACTCCCTGGTAACACTTCCCGGTACTTACCAGATAACTTGGAATTTCTGTTACTGTTTAATCGCGTTTCTATATTTACTATATACTTACACCAGAATTATTGTTAATAAACTACCAGCCGTTACGCGTGTGTTTCCCTCGTGATAGCACCGTCACAAGTGGTGCCGAAACCGAGCCGTTAACCTGGTAAGTAAACTTTGTCTTTCTAAACATGGCTAGTTCACAAAGTTCAGATAATGAGCCTGACATCGAGAGATTTATTCGTGCCAAAATTAGAGACATTAAAAAAGAGGTTCTAGCTCAGACAGTTGACAACAGTACCAGATTAGAAGAATTTTCGGATCAGATTGTTAATATTGCCGAATTGTCAGACGAGCTTTCATCAAACCAGACGGGAATACCAATGTTTTCGGGCCGTCTTGATGAAAGTTTTAGTGATTGGATTGATAGATTTGAACTAGTAGCTGAAGGTTTTGGATGGTCCTACGAAAAGAAGTGTAAAAAGTTACCTGTTTATTTAGACGATACTGCCCTAGAACAATACCGGGAACTGTCTGATGTCCAAAAATCTGATTTCCAGACCCTGAAAGCGGAGCTCCGATCCAGACTTACCAAACCAGAAAATCACCGGTTCAGCAGCCTGAAGCTTAAAGGTAGAGTGAAAAAGAGTTCTGAATCTGTTGCTGATTACGCCAGATCTATAAAAAAATTAAGCCGAGCAGCTTACCCACGAGAGATTGGTGATAATTCACTCGATTTTTTAATGATGGAAAACTTTGTGGCAGGACTCCCCCTTCCTTTAAAAAAAGCAGTAATGCAGCGTGAGCCAGATAGTTTTGCGACTGCGGTCAAAATTGCGCAGAAAGAGGAGGCGCAAATTCAGTATCTCTCAGTAAGTGAACCCGCCCACCCCCAAACTCCGGAGCTCCACAAATTGAATAAGCTGCTCGAAAACGTAAGCAGTCACTTAAGTCAAAAGGGCAGTAGCATAGATAACAACGTAGCTGCAGTTGTTGCACAGTCAACTAAGGATTCACGTAATACGTTAGACGAGCGCATAGACCGTTTGGAACGACGGCTTGACGGTTTTTTCAAGACCAAAACAAGCGACAGGATCAATCCCCCTCGACAGCAACCCCCCGCTGAAATACCTAGAAACCCAGGACCGAGACAGCAGAACCGTTTCCGTTGGACAGCAGATGGAAAACCAATTTGTGACCACTGCTCAAAACCTGGCCATACTAAGTCCCAGTGTAGATTACGCATTAATAAAAATCCCAGAAGTTTCAGAAACAATCGTAGCGTAGCTGTAGTAAATAACACAATAAATCAAGAATCTGATCAGTGCGTTCCAGAACAATCATATTCAGAACAGCTTTTGTCTTTACAAGAGCAACTTCAAAATTTAACTGATCAGTGATCATGTATTTTCAGATACAGTCGCTTATATTGCGTGGGAAGTGGACATGGACTCAGAGGAAGCCGACCCAGTCCCCGACTCTACGAGTCCGGACCCACCCATTGAGGCAGCCCAAAACTGGCCAGAACCGCCGATGCAATCACCAGACGTGGCCGAATTCCCCGCCAATGCGCAAGCCACTTTAGAGCCGTCTGACACACATTCGGACAAGACCGAGTCCCTACCAGACGTGGTCGATCCGTCCGGTAACGACGCAGTGCCAGCCAATTTGCCCCAGCCCCCACTCCAGGATTCCCCCGATTATTCGTCGTCAGAGTCAGAATACACGACGCAAAGCTCCGATTCAGATGTAACCATGGAAAGCACTGATACTGTAAAATATGAGGTTAGTAGTAGTCGTAATCAATCAGTACAACATCACCAAACTCATTATTCTATTATCAGTTCTGCTAAATTTGCTACTACAATGGTTATTTTGTTGTTGACAGCTACTATCTACGTACAGCCAGTTAGTTCGCATCTAGCTTCAACATTTTACGAGTGTGGGCAATCGAGAAATGGTTACGCAATTTCTATACCAGAAAGCGTTAACTGCATTTTACCTGATTCTGACGAAGTCAAGCGTTTTAATGTCGATTTATACGTACCTAGAACTGAACCTATGTCCATTAAAGCGTACAGCTGCTACACCAGAAAGCGCACCATTTGCACAAATACTGGGTTTTTTGGATCTAAAGGCCTTGTTTTAGACAAAACAATAACAAAGCCTTTGGACAGCCAGAATTGTATTACGGCCGCCATAAACCATACTTGGTACAACCAACAATTGACCAAAGTCTCAGAAACGCTGTGGGCTACCAACAATAGTTTGACAGTTTTGTACAAATGGTGTTGCTATGATTATTGTGCTTCGGTTACTAACCTAATAGTGGAGTACGGTTCAGTAGCAACAATAGACGGCAAAACTTTAATCAGTAATTTGGGACCGGTTGGCGGATGTTACGCAAACACCGGTGTGTGCGTGTCAGAGTTTGCTACAATTATATGGAATAAAATTGAAGCTAGAGGGTTTTGCCCGTTCAAAATCACAGGATCGTACGTAGCCGACATGACTGCAAAACATGTAATTATAAATGAGCTACAAGGAGCTTTTTCTCTCACAAGGGCAAATGCGCCGAAATGCCTACCCAGAAGTACGTACATGACAGAGCAGGGTGTCGCGCTTAGAATACTAACTAGAGTAGAACTGCCACAATTTAGCCCAACTCCGACATACAACATCACAAGTAACAATGTTAAAACTTCAAAATCAGACCCTGTTGACTATAAACTTAACTTTTTGTACGATAAGCTACTAGCTCTCGAGACAAGTAATTTTAGGCAGATATGGCTCGCTCTCTGTAACATTAATAGAAGACTTTTAGACATTACTAAGCAAATAGGTAGATTGGATGCTACTCTTGCCGCCAGAATCCTTCTAAACCGCACAGATATTCACGCTTCATTTTCGGGTCAAGTTTTACTAGTGTGGGCATGCAAACAAGTCCTACCAGACAAAATCTATTGGGACTATAAAGTTGACGGAGATTGTTACGAATACGTACCTTTGAAAAGTAACAATACACTATACTTTATAGTTCCAGGCAGTCGAGACTTGATACACACTTCATTAAAGGTACCATGCGCCCATCATTCACACGGAGTTTTTAAAACACCTACGGGCTGGCAGACAACAAACGGCCCTGTCCAAGTAACGGAATTTCCAATTGAAGTTACGTGGCACTCAAAACTAGCAGAGTTGACATTTAACACCCCAGCTTTATTTCATAATCAGATTACTGGCATATATGCTACACTAGGCACGTATAGGACATACTTCACTAAAGTCGACACTATTGAAGCCAGACTTGACCGCCTAATCAATTACACTGCCGACTTGTCTTTAGACCCAGTATACTTAGCTAGTGTACTCCAAGGTGCAGGCTTAGCTACTGGAGCTGTGCTAGAAAGTGCGGGATCTGGCATAGAGCATGCTCTTTCAGGTTTTGGTACCGGTGTTTCGGATATAGTTTCAAGTGCAAGCACTTCGTTTTCTAACCTACTTAAAGGCCCTTTACAGCTTATGGTCAACATTTTAGTATTATCGTTGGCAATCTGCGCTGTAATGTTGTTGTTCTATTTGCTATTCAAATATAGGCGTCAAATTTTTGCACATTTCAAAAGAAAGCCAGACGATACAAACTTCAATTCTGAGCCGGAAAACTTAAGCCAGCGACCAGACAGAAAAGCAAGCCTTGAACTTGAAACAATATCTCTCACTAGCTTTAGCCCAGATGCACCCACAGACGATCGTAGCAACTTGAGTGTACGCTCTAAATTCAACTTTCACCAGCCGTGCTGGTTTACGTATAGTTGTAATGCGCTAAGTACTGGAGCTTTAGCTATTTTTGCAACTATTAGCGGACACAAGACTAGATGTGTGCTTGACACTGGGGCAAGTATAACGCTAATTTCAGAAAAACTAGCATCCAAATGTGGTGAAATAAACTCCAGAACCCCACGAGCCAATGTTTCTTCTGTTACTGGAGAAAAGCTCAGAGTTATAGGTTCAGTAGCTTGTGAAATTGTTATTGGTGTGCTAGTTCTGTCACATATTATGCATGTTGTGCACGATTTTCAATACGACTGCTTGCTAGGTACGGACTTCATGCCTAAATTGGGTCCGTTTACTATTGACTTCCGAAAAAAGACGGTATTAATTCATAAGCAACAAGTGAGCATGATAGACCATTGCAACTTCTTGTCAAAAATTGCATTAACTGCAAACCGACCCAAACAACTACGCGTTTGCCTATCAGATGATTTAAAAATTCCTGCCAGAACTGAAGTATTTACATCTAGCGCGTTTGTTGTGACTGGTGAAAGTGACGTTAGCGTGAATATGAAAGATACGTACATCCTCGAACCTGCCCACAGACATTTGGCCAATTACAAACTCATCGGAGCACATTTGTTATTACAACCGAAACATGAGAGTGTATACGTACGACTAATAAACCCCAGTAACTTAGCTGTAACCTTGCGTAAAGGAGCTACAGTAGGCTCACTAGCAGAAGTGAATGACGATTGTTTAGCAGAAGGCGGAGCTTCAGTTGCTTGCATTAATATAGTAACCAATCAGACCCTACCTGATTCTTTGACTGGATTAAATCTTAGCCAATCGGAGTTGGACGAAGAACAAAAAGATAAATTAATCAGCCTGTTGTCCAGCTTTTCAGACGTTTTCTCTAAATCAGACGAAGACCTAGGTAGATCAAATGTGGTAAAGCATAAGATTGATACAGGTTCTGCAAAGCCAGTCTATCATAGGCCGTATAGAGTACCTATGGCACAGAGAGAATCGGTACGAACTCACATTGACTCTATGATCTCTAAGGGTATAATACGTCCGAGTTCATCTCCGTGGGCGAGCCCAATGATAGTAGTGAAGAAGAAAGACGGAGGTGACCGTATTTGTGTTGACTACAGATCTTTGAACCGAATAACTAAGCGAGACGTTTTTCCTTTGCCCAGAATTGATGAAATTTTGGACTCTTTAGGTAACGCTCGTTTTTTCACCACACTAGACATGATGAAAGGCTTTTGGCAATTAGAACTGGACCCAGAATCATGTGAAAAAACAGCTTTTACAACTTTTAGTGGACTGTACGAGTACTTGACAATGCCTATGGGACTGTCAAACGCTCCAGCTACTTTTCAACGAGCTATGAGCGTAATACTTTCAGGCCTGCACTGGTCAAAATGCTTGATATACTTGGATGATATTATTGTTTTTAGCAGTAGTTTCGAAAAGCACTTATCAGATATATCAGAAGTTTTAAGTCGTTTTCGCCAATATTCATTAAAACTTAAAGCAAAAAAGTGTGTTTTTGCCCGTCAGAAGGTACCATTTCTTGGGCATATTATTTCTGTGAAAGGAATCGAACCAGACCCTGCCAAAATAGAGAGTGTTAAAAATTTCGAAAAACCAAAAACGGCCAAAATGCTAAAGAGCTTTTTAGGCTTGTGCTCATACTACCGTCGCTTCATACGAAAATTTTCAACAATTGCTGCCCCGCTTTATAAGCTACTAGAAAAAGACACCAAGTTTGAATGGAATGAGACTGCAGATTTGGCACTTAACGCATTAAAGGCCGCACTAATTAGTAGCGAGATTTTAGCTTACCCCAACTTTTCCTTGCCGTTCATACTACACACAGACGCAAGTGGTACTGGAATAGCCGCAGTTCTAAGCCAGATTCAAGATGGAAAAGAAAGACCAATTGCGTACGCGAGCCGCACACTAAGCAAGCCAGAGCGTAAGTACCCTCCTGTAGAGCAAGAAGCATTAGCGCTTGTCTATTTTGTAAGTTATTTTAGGCCTTACTTGTACTTACATAACTTTACAGTCGTCACCGACTGTCAACCCCTAAAATGGCTCATGTCTATCAAAAATCCGTCAGCGCGGCTAAGCAGATGGGGACTCGCATTGCAGGAATACGCTAATTTTATGACAATACAGCATCGACCTGGGAAAGCAAACGGTAACGCAGATGCACTTTCACGCATATGTTTATCAGTCGAACACCTTTCTTTATCAGACATCGCCGATAAACAACGAGCTGACCCACACCTCAGCACAATCATTAAGCACTTAGAGTCTCACTGTAGCTCACCAGATAATACGTATGTTCTTTACAACAATGTTTTGTACTACCACAAATCAAAAGACTGCGCACGCAGGCGAAGATTGTTAGTCATTCCTACGTGCATGCAAAAAGACATAATGGCCGTAAACCACGATGACATGTTTTCCGGACACTTAGGGTTTGGCAAGACCTATCAAAAAATTAAGTGTAGATTTTTTTGGCTTAAACTCAGAAGTGATGTGAAACGGTATGTAAGAGCATGCGTAGAGTGTTCAAGACGTAAGGATCCACCAAAAAAGGCAAGGGTTCCAATGTTGCCAATCCCTGTCGAAGGCCCATTTCATAGGGTATGCGTAGACATACTTGGCCCTCTTCCACAGACTTTAGACGGTAATGTATATATTGTAGTATTCATAGATGCATTTACCAAATGGCCAGAAGTGTTTGCGATATCAGATTGTAAATCCGAAACAATAGCTAAGTTGTTCGTGGAGCGTATTGTCTGCACATTTGGGGCTCCCCGAGAACTTCTCTCGGATAGGGGCGCGAACTTTCTTTCGGATTTAGTCACTTCAATCTGCAAGCTCCTTCAAACAAAAAAAATAAACACAAGTGCATACGCCCCGCAAACTAACGGCATAGTCGAAAGATACAATCATACGTTATTAGATATGTTATCAATGTATACTTCGAGCAGACAGGACGATTGGGACCAGCATATACCGTACTGCTGCTTTGCATACCGAACAAGCGTGCATGAAACTACGTCAGAGTCTCCTTTTTTTCTACTTTTTGGTAGAGATCCAACTCTACCACTAGACGCCGTCCTGCTCACCCCAGATAGTTTATATGACGAGACAGATGACTACAAGAGAGATGTAGCGCATAGACTGAAAACTGCATGGGGAATTGCTAAGGCATGCACAGAAAAAGCGCAAGCCAAACAGAAGTTTTACTATGACAGAACAGCAAAACCCCACAAATATGCAGTTGGTGATAGAGTGTATCTTTATACGCCCGTAGTGTCAAAACCAGAGAAGGACCAAAACTGTGTACAAGTCAAAACTAAGTTGACACTGAAGTTAGCAAAACTGTGGTACGGTCCGTACAGAATAATTCACATATCTTTCCCAAACGTTCGATTGCAGCCCATCGATAATCCGTCAAAGGATTGTCAGTGGGTACACATGAACCGTATTAAACCATGCTATGACTTCCACACGCCGAACATGACCGGACCTAAGTTACATTGTACACCGAACACAACAGAATCAGAAAAAGAACCAAATACTGACGCAACCGATGTCGAACCTCAGACTGGAACGCGCACTAAATCAAAAACCGGAGCAGATAGAATAGATAGATCAGAAATAGGCACTCATACGTACAATTTACGATCTTGTACGTAGACTTGTAGCAGTTGTGACGCAAAGGCTTTAAATAATTTACGTATGTAAACATCCCAGATGATTATACTCCAAAGCTAATCTATGGAATTCTTTTACTTTGTCGACGCTTGTTTGTATATAAGGATAACCGATACTAGTACACCTTTTTTTTCAAATCCAGATCAGTCTTGACTAATTGATACGGTCCGTCCCAAGGTGCAAACAAAAAAAAGTAATTTAGTCAAGTTGTACATTGAAAGCTACGCTGTGATACTAATATATTTGGCACAAATATATAGTTTTTATTATTTATAGGACGCAGCCACAACCAACTGGTCAGACGAATCATCGGAAGGTCCAGATCAGACGGCTAATTCAGAAGCTCGATTCAAGCAAGCGCCCAACCCTCAATCAGATCAGTTGGTCGCGTCAACCAGTGCCAGCACAGGGATCGCTGCCATAGCCAACGCGCCAGCTGCTAGCCAGAGTCCTACTCCGTCAAACATGGAACAGTCTTCTGGGGCCGCAGAAGCGTCCGGTAATACCACCCTAGGTTCTGTTCCTGCGAACGTGGAACAGTCTTTTGAGGCCGTCGGCGTGTCCAGTAGTTCCAATCGGACTGTTCCTCTAAACGAGGAACAGCTTTCGGGTGTCTCGCAACCAGATTTTAGTGCACAGGGTAATGTCAGTAAACAGGTTCCTCCCCCATCTTTACCAGACCCGGTTTATAACAACCAGCCACCCCCCAATGCACCTGTCCGTCTACCGTTTACAGTTGCGCTCAAGGCGCATCCATCACCAGCGGTAGAAGCTGCACACGCGGCACAACCGCCCACAGAACCATCTGAGCCAGACATCGTTCCAAATCGGCAACCGAATCCCCAACCTACCCAGATCTATTTGATTGGGGATAAGTCAGACCTCCTTTCTCCTTTCAATACTGAATGCCCGGTCACCATTGGAGACAGAACAATGACGAGTGTTATGCAAGCTATGTCTTACATAACATTTGTACAAATGGGAATGGATGGGTGCGCTCTGAGGTTGTGTGACAAATATTACACAGACAATCCTCATGAAGTCACGTCATTGCTGGCCAGAAAAGCGCTCCATTTTGAACCTGCCCTACCAGATTGGATAGATGTTCGAGAAGAGCTCTGGGCAACAATTTTGCTGAAAAAGTATCAACAATATGAGATGTTCAGAGTGGCATTGGGAAGCACCGGCGACAGACTAATCGCGTATTCTTACAAGCGCGATTTACTAATAGCCACAGGCCATACGGAACAAGAAACCCTGGCGATGCCCCCTAATCGGTGGCGCGGAAAAAATCACTACGGGACGATGCTAATGGCGTTGCGCCAAGACCCCAGTGGAGCCTACATCGAAGAAGCACTAGATTTGCAAGAATGGGGTAAGAGAGTGATGCTAACTATTAGGTGCGTCCACAGCATTCTGATCGTTGGGGACTCTGCGTCTACCAAATTCTTATCAGAAGTCGAAGGTGGATTAGTTGTCTGCCGATACAATCTAAAATTGTCAGAAGTGCCCCAATTGATTAGTGGCTACAAGGTGTCAGATTTTGAGTATCTGCTCATTCAAACAGGAATTGGTGATGCGCAGGCTCAACCAGAGGAGTTGGCGATGGCCATTGAAACTATCGGCAACGCGGCGGGTACGACGCCGGTGTATATTGTGGACCCCCATCCGCAAGCCAACTACAAGCCAAGTACTGCGTTCCGACAAACACTCCATACACAATGCGAAATGCAAGCTCTACGATACATAGAACTGGATGAGCGACACCAGAGTCTTTTCCTCGCACCAGATCGGACCATCAATCAAACGCTTTACATCGACAACACGACAGATCTTAACATCATGGGAACTTTAAAACTATATGATGTGTGGTCAGACCATGTGCCTTTGCTGAGGAAGTGCAAACGTTATACGTCACGCATTCCTTTCCAGCAGGTCGCGCTGTGTGGCCCACCGGCCTTAAACCGGGTCCAGAGAGCTTTAAAAAATCAGAGCAAAAGTGGCTGTTCTGAATTGCAAGGTCAGCCCACCCTAGGTTTCCCCCGCTCCTTTGCTCTTCGTTTTGCCTCCCCCAACCAGTTTTCTAGCAATAAACCAGAAGTGACTTGGAACTCTGCAGGTCCTTTGCAGGCTAATCCAATACCAGCTAACCAGACTGTTTCCTGCCAGACCGACCAAACAGACTGTGAAGCCACAAATCAGAGCCAAATGAAACCAACTGTTACAGCCGCGGTCGATATCTCAGCAGCGCCAGCCCCTTCGCCAATGATGGCAAGCCCATCCCCGGCCATTGGTCAACTGCTGACCTATCCGACGTATATGGCCTCGTCACAAACGCCAACCGCACCGCTCACTGCCCGACTGCTATGTCAAGCCCCAATTCAAGCTCCGACGCCCAATTCGTTCACCCATTCGATCCAAAACTCTGTCTTCCCCTCTCCATCAGCCTTCATGCCCGTACCTGTTACTAATCCGGTGAGCCACTACAGTGGAGAAACCATCTGCCCCTGTCGCATAGGCCAAACCTTCGGGCACCCCCCGGGGATTCCCCACCCAGTCCATGCCCCAATATGCGGTCACACCCCGATTCCGGCAGCACCGCCAGCTTATGCGCCCCAACCAGATTTCCAAGCCAGTCATGCAGCCCCCCAGCCTACCTACTACTTTAATGCGACCTGGTAACTATTTGATATAAAATTGTATTAGTGGTTTTTACTTGTCAGCATACTTGCAACATCTTCAGATTTGGCGGATACAGCACTATGCAGCAATATCAGATAGCAGCAACCTCACTTTTGTTAGGTAGCAATCGATTTTATTTCTTGAACAAGTCAGGAAAAGCAAATTTAAAGAATTTCTATTATACTTGAATTAAAATTATGTAGAGCTACAGTTTTCTGAACTCGACCGAGGACGATCGAAATCTCTTCCCCCCGGAGTGTAACCTAGCTACAGTTTTCTACGTACGTAAACCGCAAACTTTAGCTAACCAGCTAAAGCTAGATTGAAATGATGTTTAGTCTTAGGTTGCTACAGTAGGCCTCTGGCCGATGTGAAGGCTTTCTTGTGGTTGTTGTAACGTGTTACATTTTAAGCTAAAATTAGATATGTTTTATCTCCTTCAGAAGTGGTATAAGTTTTGGTTACGAAAACATAATTGTTTAATGTGATCTTTGCTTATCAGACTTTGGATCCCTGACATTTATTATATTTAGAAATTCCACTTTTTAATTCGTTTTAACGTACAAAAACTCTACCTTATTTAAACTTCGGCTTTCAGCTAAAAAGGGCCACTTTTCTCTAGTTCGCCGTTTTGACTGAGACT